>PVKE010010930.1:0-41373 GCA_004027555.1 Craseonycteris thonglongyai
AACTGTGGGAACTCCCCAGTTCAGCACGTGGGTCCTGCCTGGGCCGGAGCCGGGATTCGATCCTCGGTCCTCATGGCCTCAAAGCGAGCGCTCAACCCGCTGAGCCGTCCCGGCTTTCCCCAAGGTTGCATTTTTGAGGCTTATTAGAATGTGGCATTTTGGCAACATAGACACTCATGGAGCTGTGAGGACTTACTCCTGGCTTTGTTTTTAATTACCCCCAGTGGGAACATTTCCTCCTGCTACCACCTAAACACACAACTCATGTTTCGATGTTTGCTCTGTAAAGAGAAATCATCTACGCTATGCCTCACCTGATGTAAGTGTGAACCTGATGCTCAGGCCTCAGTGGGCCGTGGGGTGTTTTGTTGGCTGTCCTGGAGGCTTGTGTATTTGTGACATAATTTTTCACTGTGCCTCTGTAGACACATCCTTGTATCAGCTTGCTGGTGTCAACCATGTCCAGGTGGAGGTGATTGTGTCAGCGGGAAGCTCTTTTCCCTCACCTGGCTGCTTCTACGGGATCCCACCAAAGCACACTTAAAGAAACCGACGGGCGGAATAACAAAAGGAGGGTGGAAAGAAAAACCACAGTTCCAGCAATACATTTGATGCTCTCTGTGTTTGCAGAGGGTCCTCTGGGACTAAGCTGACTCAGTCACTCCTGGGGTTTGTCTTACCCTACTCGTTTACCAAGTGGAGGTCGCCCACGTGGGTGACAGCTCCATTTCACTGAGATGAGTAGTGGGTCAGTCTGCCAAAATGAAAGTAAACAACGCACCCATTTTGCTCCTCCCCTCCCCAGTTTTATGGAAAAAGACGGAAGCTCGAGATCTGCAGAGAGGAAAGGCAGTTATATTGAGCCCCTGGAGTGTATTTGGGCAAGTCAGAGAAGAGATGGTGCAAAGAAGACGGGATCTGGGTAGGAGGAAGGAGACTATCTGAAAAATCTGTCGGGGCCACTGCCCCACTGCCCTTGCAGCCTGACAAATTTGTTCATGTTCCTTTGCTGTCTCAAGTGCTTCTCTGGCTCCTCCCTGCCTTCAGTCCACCCACATTTCTTCACGGAGCACCCACGGCTGCCACTCTCCCTCCATATATCTAACTGCTTCACACAGGAATCTCTGAAAACCACAGCACTGGCAACCCATGGGCACAGCATTCTCTCCACACCCCAGTATGCCATTCCTCATGCCAGCCGAGCTGACACCGTCGCTGAGAAAGCACTGCTCGCTCTGACCCCTCCTATGTTATCTTTCACGACTGATGATCACCACTGGGCACCTTCGCTCCACGGCACTGTGATTGTTTCCCACACACAACAGGACTGTGAGCTCCTCGCGGGTAGGGCCACCCTCCTTTGTATGCATATCTCCTGTGCCCAGCAGAGCATTGGCCATGTCACAGGGCCAGTCCAATATAATACCATGTGTTCAATGAACCAGGGGAACATGTTGGGCTCAGGAATCCTCCGTGAGGATGTGCCTAGCTGCATTCTTAGAAGTTACAGAAAACCAAGTGGGATTCCTTTACATAAACTTAAAACTGGGCAACAGGATAGTGTACCGAGGTAGTGTTAATTTAAAAAACATCTCCATGTCTGAGTTGCAAAGTGCCGCGTACTATCTAATGTTAGCTGCGTGCATGTGCGCTGTGTAGGGCTCTTTTCATCTAGATTTCTTTCATGTTAATAAGTTCCTGTCTTTCAGATGCTGGGCTCACCCACCTCTTGGCAAATGACTGTGTTTCTAGTGCTATGGGAGGCTCTTTTTAGTTAGGGCAGCCTGACATGATAGTCCAGTGAATCTGGGTGTCTGGGAGAACAAAAAAGACAAGTCCTTCTGAAGGAGCCACACTGCTCAGCTGTTAATCTAAGAAGCCCTCCTTTTCTGATACCCAACACATAAAGCGCTACTATTTTTCCTTTCAGGGGTTTGATCACAGTTCTGGGTCAGGAACTCTGTCTTCATTTTCTCAATTAGCACTTTACTTCTGCAAGCCTTTTAGCTTTTGTCTCTTGCTAACATAGCTTTTAACCTCCTTTGAATGTCAGATCCTACTGAGCCATTTTGCTCCACTTTGCATCAATTTTTCCACCATTACTGCCTTCATTCGGCTAATTGCATTTGGTTAATTTGATGCCATTTATATGTACAGTGCCATGTACAGTCAAAGTATTTTAAGCTTTTTAAAACTGCTTGTCTTAAGGTTCAATTGAAAGTGTCTCAGAATTGAAGGAGTCCAATTTTATCCAATTTCCTTGTCACTCTCATTAGGCAAGGAGCTAGGCTGTGGTAGAAGGAGGCCTGGCCTATTCACCCTACTTAATAGTTATATTTACTGGAGAAAGTGAATAAAATGTGAAAAGCATGAGGTACCCTATGCCCATTCATCAGCCACTGACCCATTTGCCTAAAGCGCCAGCTTTGGAGGGAACCATGGCTTACAGAGATTTCTCAGCAATAGAAAATGCCTCTCTGAGAAGCCGCTACTTGAATAAGCAGTTCTGTGAGCATCATTGAGTAGGGTACAGGTCTGTGGGTTGGGTGTTCCTATAAGAGTGTACGTGTGTGTGTGTGTTTGCTGCACACTGCTGGTTCTCTGAACCACACCTCAAGTTGGGTGATGAAATGACTAGGAAGAAAACAAGACATCAGTGGATAAAAGAGGTCACAGGAGTGGCTGTCAGTTTCCTCTCTTCTTCAGTCCCCCGCCCCTAATAAATCTTAGACAGAATGTAAGACAAGAAGTGAGGTGGGTTGTAGGCTGCCATGTGATGGTGAGGTTTCTACCTGCTCAGATTTAAAATCTTTTCTAAAAAAGTGAGAACCCCACCCCACCTTCATCCACTTCCCATTCAAGGGTCCAGAGAGAGCAAGCATGAAGCTCACTCATTGTTTGGTTAGCTGTAAATAAATGAGATAACATAATGTATGTCTCCATTTGTTTCAAAATAGTCCGGGGTCAGAGATGATAGAAAGTAAGATTCTTGTGATTTGATCATTGTTAGAATCACGTCTGTACAATTAGGGTTTGTTTTACTAGGTATTTCTTTTCTACTTTTTAATATGTTTAAAATTTTTCATTAAAAAAGCTCAGAAAAAGAATAAAATAGGTACTAATTCACACATATTGCCCAGTTTGCAATTTTTCAATGAGACCAATCAGTTGCAGAATGTAATCAGCGTTTTTTACTACTTGGCCTAAGTATTTCTACTAGGGAAAGATTTTGGTCAATTCCAGGAAAATGAAAGCATGAGCAAATGCTTTACAATATTTTCTAAAAGCCTTCAATTCTTAAGTTGCAGAAACCCTCTACAATAGCACCTCTAATTCAAAGGAATGAGGCCACAGTGAACTCGGCTTTACCTGTGTGATCCTGGATCGGTCCCGTTTTGCTGGTCAACACACTCCACTTGAGTTGCACGTGGTTGTCATGTTCCCAGTGACAGAACGTCTTGTGAGAACCCCAGCCAAATTCACAGTTAAAACCGTACGTTGGAAACTCTTCAGTGGGTGGGAAGGAAAAATAGAGATAAGTACAGAAAGACAAATTTAATCATTTAGGTCAGAAAGGCTCTTAATTCATTCATGGAAAGCATGATTTATACAATTTAGTGTCTGATCAAAAATTTTCAGGAAAGCCACAAAATCTGAGATTACCAGGAAACTCAAAAGATGTACGGAGATGTCAAAATGTTTGCAAAATCACACCTAGTAATATTTTTTTATCCAGCTTTATAAAAAGATTATAGACTGCCTGCCAAGTTGGTTTTATATAAAATTTCCAGGAAGGTTACTTTCCAAAGCATGTATATTATATCTGCAGCATTCTCCCTATTGCTACGATATTCAATATGAAAGATACTCTGTTCTTGAGGATGAAATATATAAGTTGATATCCACTAATTTAAAAATCTTAATTAGAAATTGACCTGGGAACCTCAAAAGTCTAAACATGTGGAGGCTGCATGCCTCACCCTGAAGGTTATCTATCTGTATTCTCACTTTAGCAGCTAATGCTTCTGGTTTTTAGTGTCAGATCTCTGAAACATTTCCTAAGACTTTTTCTTCTTCTGTGCTTTTGATCAGGTCAATTAATTTTAGCATAGTTGCTGCTTTTTTGGTTAATTTTAACATTTGCATATAAATTGTTCACCCCACTTAAACCTCAATGCAAGGTCGTGTGAAGCCAAAGAACATTTAAATCACTACCCATTTTTATTTTTCTTAATGTTCAAAAAACACCTCCTTTGGGATCTGAAAGGAAAGTATGAATGGATTCTCAGGAATGATGTCTCTTGTGTGTTCTACAAAGTGCTACTTGACTACAGTGTTTTTTAAATCGCTATATTTTTCTTCCACCCTTTTTTTGAAAGTAGCTTGAGTTGGAAGTGTGGAAAAAATGAAATCACTGATGCTTGGAATTTTTTCTTCTTTGGTAAATTTAAGCTCACAATAAAAAGAATCCTGACCATGAGATGCTCACGCTTCTGTCAGTCTCCCTCCCGCTTCCCACATAAAATGAAACACACAAGTGTCTGTTTTCTCTAATAAAGTGGGGGTGGGGGTGTCATCGCTTCTCATTGAGTTTAGGCAGTCCACAAGATGGCAGCATTGAAACAGAGAGGAAGGTGCCTACGGCCACTTGACAATGTTTTAAAAATGTCTCAAAAACCATCCCTGTGTACAATGTCGGCTGTGCGCATAGTATTATATTCTGGGTAAAACATATAACAGGCTGCGAACATATCTTCTTTTCTCTTTTCTAAAACTTTGTCCAAGTGTTTAATAAAAAATATCTGGCTTTCTCCTTTGAGCCTGGGCTCATTGTCCCTCTGCCACTTTAACAATGGCAAGAGGAATTTTAGAGGAAAGATTTATTGAATAGATAAAGATGATTTACTTTGTATTTTTAGTTTCCAAGGAATGCTTTTCAAATGCTAATGTAAATTTTTGGAAGAAATGCACCCTATGAATTGTTAGAACAAGGATGAATTCTCCCTTCCAATGACAACGTGACCTTCCAAAACAGCAAAGGGCCAGCGTGAGAAAGTAAACTAGTAAGCCACGTGATGTGTAGAATGTGAGCACTTTCAGTTAGTGCAAAAGGGCTATCCTTCACAGCCACAGTGTCTTTCATGTCTAGTCTCTCGTAACAACGAAATAAGACTTCCTAGAGCATGAGAAACACTTTCCAAAATTTACCACACTTGTGCAGCAAGATTGAATTATGCAGATGAAGTAAAAATCAACTAAACAGTGGCTGAATGGCTGAACAGCCTTGGATGTCAACGCTCCATGACCCAGGAATGTGTTGTTACATAATCTCATGTTAGAAAATGTTAATGTTGGAAAATGTCGATGTGTGTGTGGTTTCGGGTTTTCTCCTTAAACGCAGTTTATAAGACATGCACGTACAGAAGGACAGCAAGCCATGACAGCAAGCCATGACAGCACACACATTTCTGGTTATTTTACCTTGTTAATAGATTAAAGGTGCTGTATAGTACAGAAAAACCACATCATCCATTGTTTTGGCTAATATTCAGGTGATATAATAAAATATATAAACTTGGATATTTCTGTAATCACTAGGTCATTTTGCCTGAAAGGATAATTTAAACACTTCTCCTATTGCAATAAATGGCAGTTTGCCTTTATCTGCCAATATCCTTTCCAGTTCTATGAATGTAACAAGGTGAACTGCTCTAACTTTTTGTATTTTACTACTCTTTTACATTTTTTGTCCTGATTATAAAACTTTTTTTTGGGGGGGCAACCTGGCTCATTTAAAATAATTAAAAAAAATTTATGCCTGGCTAGAAAGGCCATTAAACACACCAATACACATAAATATTTAGAGAAAGAAAAAAAAATGACAGAGGAAGAGAGGACAAAAGAGGAGAAAAAAAAATGTGAAGAAAGAGAAAATAACAAATGAACAATGAAATAAGTATATAGGGCTAGTGACCTTTACATCTTCAAAATATGACCCAAGCCCTGTAGCTGCACAATTCTTATTAAATTCACTGGGAATAATCTGGCTAAATTCCTTCTTGACTCTTAAAAATTGCAGGAAACCATATTCTGAACTTAAAACAAATTTATAGCCTCCATGAGCAAGCACCAGCTGTGCTTGCTGAACCTATTTTGCCCGCAGTTGAATCATTAGCACCATATAGGCACAAGGATTTAATTTTTAAAGCTGGGTTTCAAAACTTCCATTGAGTGTGTTAACTCACTTACACATAGACTGGACTTCCAGGACAAACAAGTAGAGGTGTTGAGGCCCTTGTAATCATAGGTTATGAATATACTCTGAGCTGCTGTAGGAATCTCTGAAGATCCTCAAAGGGGGAGCTGAATTTCACACGCTTTTACACATCTGATCACAACCCTGCCAGTAGATGAATATTATACGCCTACTGAGTTTATTATAGTAAGAATCCTCAAAATGAAATCCTGAGATGCTGCTTGAGTCTATAATGGCCTCATCAAAATCAGATTACAACAAAAATTTAGGGGTCTGATGTTCTGCTGCTGGTCAAGACGCTGAAGAATCTGAATGGAAGTTTGCAGAACAATGTGGACCTAAGTATCAGTCAGGTGACCCCACCTGCTGGGTCACCTCAGCAGTAGACCTGGCCTCTAATGCACTCACAGCTCTTGAGTCCTTGTGAAGGATTCTGAGCACTGGCTTAGTCAGAACGTGACAATTGGCAGATTCCTCAAAGGTCAGACAGTCTATTATCCTCAAACAAAGACTTGGACCAAGGGTAGTGACTCAGGCAATAGAAAAACAGGAAACCTGGGTGATTTGTAAAGGGCTCTGGGTTGACCCTGGAATTCAAAACTGCACTGTCTCAGTGACCCCTGAGGTTTGACACGACCTTGCTCAGATGGTGGTAGCAATGGGTCTCACTGGTTCATGATTTGTACATCTGACCTCTGACAACAGTAGACCCTATGAGATGACTGTCTGGCCCCAAAGCTCCTCAGTGAAGCTATTGCACCAATGGCCTTGAGCTCATGCCCAAACAAGTGTGTTCATAAAATCATTCCTGCTCTGATAATACAGACCTTGTTGGTTGGATAGGCCTTTCCATGTTAACCACACTTGTTGTTTCCTTTTATTTTATTTTTTAATGATACCTAGCTCCTTTGATAGGCAAATGGAGAGCTGAGATGAAACAAGGTGGTTGGCAATGTTATAGTGGTTTGAATTAATTCTCTGGTAAGCGAAAAAACTAAAACAACAGTGAAAACGTTGATACATGATTAGAATTTCATTTTTTCACCTTCCCCCTCTTCATAATTACAGTCACAGAGAGCCAGCTGGGGTTTTTTTTTCCACAAGAAAGCACCCCAAGGAAGCAGGCAAGAGGCGGGGCTTTCCTCATGAGGTGGCCTTCAGGTGGCCGCACAATCCATTCCGGCCACATTTTATAACGTGAAAAGCTGTGGGTGGGACTATATGGTAGCTTCAGAATTTAAGTGAACAGATTATTCTTTTGTTTCATCTCTTGGCATTTGGGGTGTTTGAGCTGTGTGGTAGCAGGGATTTTGTTAACCTGAGCACACTATGGGGAAACTTGGGGTTAAGTCCAACTGAAGAGAAGTTTGTTTTTCAGTTTAATCAGGTCATCGGTGACAGGGTCCTTTAAGGAAGCATACTAATTAGGGCAGTCCTTTCTACTCTCTGCCTAGCTGGGTAGTGTCAGAGTGTTGAGGAAACATTGATATACACCACACGCCCCCTTAATAAATGACTGTGGAGGCCAAGGCTGAGTGAACTTCTATAAAGGAAATGGGAGACGCTGGAGCACTGACCCATTCACCTTACTCTAATGATTAACTTTAAAGTATTTAAAACCTCTGATTGCTTATACTGACTGTTTCCCTTCATGTGAGTCTGTGGGGAAGAATCTTACAGAATACTAACAAAATACAAAGGACAGGGAGAGGGAGGCCACCATTTAACTGTTGCTGGCCTTGATAAACAGTAAAGCAAGGGCTTTAAAAGTCATTATGCTTTTCTATTAATAAAAGGATGTGGAGGTGCAGTTCCCAAGGGTGGTCCTCTCCCCACGCACAATTATAGTCATAGCTTCCTGCACCTCATTCCGTGGCACACCCACTGGAAACGCAGTTGTACAAACGCCAACTCAGTGGCAGGCAAAGCTGACAAACTTTGCCTGTCTTGGTTTTGCAGAATGGTGATGAAAATAGTCAGGCTGCTGCCTGTGAGATTTCCTTCTCCTGTAGTTTGCAAACACAGCTCATGTCCTAGATGTGCTGCTTTTAAACAAAGTATGTTACCCCGCTCCTTCAGTTGGGAGCTGGGATTCTCACCATTTGGCAATTACTGATGGAACAGGAAGTCTCACTCTCACCACATATACATGTGGATGGAAGGAAAGCAATATTTATGACTCACACTTGGAGACCAGATGCTGCGTGGCATCTCTCTTTTAGGACGGAGGCAACCTGAAACCCACAAGTGCAACAACGGACTATTTTTTCTAGTGGGGAAGGACAGGCCTAGGGGAACCGTGCCACATTTTCTGTTTTATTTGATACCTGGCTGTATAGTGCTGTCTATGATGGTTGGCTTTTCTGTGGTCAGCACAGTGGTACCACCTGAAAAACAAAACAGTAACACACAAAAGTGAGAAAAGGGAAGTATTGTCTGTAATCGGCAGTAGCAAGATGTTGTCTGCAGCCATACATTTGATAGAATCAAACATTTTCCATTAGAAATCTTTCCTTAAATCCCAGCTATAGTAATTGTTTTTACCTAAATGTTGCTTACCACAATATCAAGTTCAAAGAAAGTATTATTATTTTTTTTGCCCAACACATTTATGCATAAAGCCTCCAGTGTGGATAGCTGGAGGCTTCATTTCAAGGACTTCCCTGATTCCCAGGCAGAGCATGGCACACAATTGCAGCAGTGAGAAGCAAAGGCGCCCAAAGTCCTCAGTGATTTGCGTATTAAACCTGACCTAGACCTCTAAGCTTCAAATACAGTTTCCCAAGGTTTCAGATATTTGCCTTCAGGGGAGTTACAAGGCTGGTCCTACGATCTGTTTTAAAAACTGAAAGTTTGAAGTGGGTGGCAGTTCTTTCTTTTTTTTTTTTTTCCTACGATAGTTTATTTGTCCCCAAGGACAGATATTCTACCCAGTATGTGATTTGGAGAAGCTGCAGGAAAAGGGAGGTGGGGAGGGGTGGGGGGTGGTGGTGGATAATTCTTCACAGTTCCAAGACATCGGAGATCGCACAAACACCACCCTGAACAATGTCAGCTTTCAATCATTTTGGGTGGACTTTGAAATTCCTGGTCAGGCAACCATGCGGAAACTTAGCTGTCCCCTTCTTTTTCTCTATCTTAATGAATTCTTCCTCTGCTCTCCATCATTATAGTACTTCTGTTTTAAAGTAGTGTTCTTAATCTTGCCTAACCACAAGAATCACCTGAACGCTTGCCGAAATCATTTTGCAACCGACCACCATCCTAAAACCTCACTGAGAACCAGAATCTCTAGGGGTAAGCCCCTGAAATCTGTAGTTTTGAGAGCTTCTCAAGTGTGTCTGATTCCCTAAGCTTGGGAAACCCTGGTTTGCTGTTTATTACTTAGGTGCTTGAGAAGGTGTTTCTTCTTACGTGTCTGCACATGAGATATGAGAGATAACGTATTTGCTGTCCCAAGATAAAAAGTCCCGGGCAGACTGAGGGTAATGGCATGGGATTGTCTCTGACCATCATGAGAAGTCTTGGAGGTGGTTAAATGTACCATTGTACATCTTCCAATAGTATCATTCAATAAAGATCTGTGCTCATCTCCCCACTGGCCGAGCCCTCATCTTACAGATCAGAAACCATACAGCTCATGAATCAGAGCTGTAAAATCACGCTCTTGGAAGGGTCTGAAGATTTCTGAGCTAATCAGCTGCAGCACCAAGTCACGTTACCCCTGCTCTCCCAGTAAATGTGCCGGCTGAGTGGTCATCTGTGTGCTTGGCTTCAATGAGGAAGGCACTAGGAAAAAGGAATTATATATATTATGGGTTAAGAAGGTGAATCTATAATGGCAGAATTGGAGGGAGGCCAGAATACATTAGCATTCTGTTCCCAATGGTTTTATAGGAGGAAAACTCAAGGTGAAAATTCACTTTTTAAAACTGATATGAATTATCAGTTGTGTTGTAAGTTGGGAGCCAAATTCTGTGGTTGGGTATGCACAAATCCAGTGTGAAATTTGACCCTCGGATGCCTTTGAAGCCAATTGTATTATTTACTAACTTCACCTTGCCAATCAAATATGGGAGAGCTAAACCTCTTCTCATTCCCATGCATTTGGTGTGTTTCACCTGGAATTCAGTGTCATTTGTAAGTAGTGAGCATTTTGCTAAAATACTTATCTCCCTCTATATACAAATAGGTCACCCCAGGAGGAGAAATCAAAGCAACAGCATCTGCTTTAAGGCACTAAACGCTGTGAAAGAAAGCCTTGATCCCAATTTCTATGTTCCTACCTATCAGCGTTAAAGTGAGAATGCTTTAGGTTTGGCTTTATCGTGCTGAACATTCACACTTTGCTGCTCTGACAGTAAAACCTGTGCCAAAGTGAGCAGAGAGGATGCAAGGTTGTATGTATGCCCAGAAGATGATTTGTTCACATTTGCCAAGATACCTGCTTAGGTGGTTTGCTCCTGTAAACATGTATATATGAGCACACCCTTTTCTAGAAAAGGGTAAGAGCTTCATAAAGCAAAATTGGCTATAAGGCAATAACTGAATATGAAGCATGAACTGCTTTCTAAGATCTCTTCTTTTTTAATTTTTGTTGTTTTTTTAATTAATTAATTTTTGACAGAGAGACAGACAGAGAGAAGAGAGAAAAGGGAGGGCCCAGAGCAGTCTCCATAGTTGTATGTCATTAGTTTTGATATAGTCTCACTCCACAAGTGGGCACGGGGCTGCGCTATGCAGGGTGGGAACTCGCCGGCAGGGCAGGAACTCAATCAGGGGGCCTCTTGCATGGGAGGTATGCCTCCACTGGGGACCTCTTACATTGAAAGTACGCCCTGGGCTGAGCTGAACTGGGGCCTCCCATATGGGAAGCTTGCCTAACGAGAACTGAACTGGGGGCACACCCCAGTTCAGCATATGGGTCTGCAGGGGCCAGGGCTGGGATTCGATTCTTGGACCTCAGAGCTGCAAGATGCGCGCTCAACCAACTGAGCCATCCTGGCTTCCCTTTTAAAATCCCTTCTTGATGAGAGTGTTAACTAGACATTATGAACACCTCCCCAAGTTCTTAATGCATGCATGCATTGATAAAATTATTGAGACAAATGTGCTGGCTTAATAAAATAACTTTCTGTTTTTCTGCCGTGATAATACGTAAAAGAAAAGAAAACAAAGAATTAGAATGAACTTTTTCTATCTACATAAGAAATGATTTCAAATGCTGTAGATAAACCATAACCTTATACTTTCAAAGGATTGCCAGTGTTTCCACTATAAATGACCCATTTTCTGTGGTTTGTAACTCATTGCCATACACAATTCGCTCCAGGCTAAGTTACGTGCCTTGTTTCATTCAAAGGCTTCACTTTCAATTGATTCAGTCATGAACTGAGGCAAAAATGAGAAGGTTGGTTGTTCTGATAGGAGGAGTAAATCTGAGGCTTTGTTCTAATCAAAATTAACTGACCACTATAGGGTACATAAAGAAAAGAACCCTCTCCACAAGAGGGCAATTGAAAAGGGTGTCTTGTGATGGTTGCAGTCATTCCGTTTTATGAAGAATTTCACTACGGATGTGTGACACAGGCCAGCAAAAGCAGGCCGAGATTTGTGGCAGTGTTTAACAGGCAACTCTGGGATGGGTCCATGGGACCTGGTTCACAGAATGGTACTCTGTTTTTAACATCAGCTGTCAAGCTTGAACTTGACTTCTTACAAAGAGAATGCCTCTGCATTAATTAGAGTAATTTTTGTGGCTTATGGCTACTTATATGCAAGCTTTGTTTGAAAAGCCCATAGCAATGTAACATTTATTGGCCACATGAATGTGATTATCCTGGAAATTTACAGGGAGACAGCCTTAGGAGGTAAGATTTCAATGTAAACCTAGTACATGGTACTAAATATCTGAGCTAGATTTTATCACATTGTTCTATCTCAGAGTACAGACCTCTTTCATGCCTTCACAGGAAAGCTTTGGAAGAAGTTGGAAATGTACTTTGGGACATCGCCTTCCAGATTTTACATGAATGCACTGGCCAATAACATGGCACGGTTATGAAGTTACATGGTGACACCTTCAGTTTCACCCATGAAAATTAATTATTTGGACTCCCTGAGTCCTTTCTGGCTAAACTTACAGACCTGCATCCATGGGCCAGGTAAAAATGCAGTTTCTATATGCTATAGAGAGTCAGATACCATATGAAACTGCATTTTGACCCAGGTAGGAGTAAAGGTCTCAGAGTACCTTTTGCAGCAATAAGGTGAAAATCCCAGCGCCTTGGCCAATTTCTAAATGGTGCAAACCATTTGCCACTTGCCCTTCATTTCCTCTGCTATTCCAAGTGGAAGAGAAGGTCACTTTTTAGCCTTTAGGGCTTTAGGATATTATGGAGAAACACTCTAAATTAATGAGTGAGGCATATGGCACATAGCACCCCTGATATATTTGCTCATTAGCAGTAATGTGAAATGACAACTAATGCTGCCTTTGTCAATTTTCATTGTAAAATCATTTACAAAATCCTAACTTAGCTGCATTTCAAATATAAGCCTAATTTGATCAATTAGGTGGACAAAGAATCCATTCAAAATTGTTGGTCTGCATTAGAAAATGAAAATAAATATTCCAAGTGTGTGGTTATGTACATATCTTATGGGGATGGGGGTGAAGATGAGAACCTATCAAGCCCCTTCAGCCACAGGAACGTTCTTATTCAGTTAATCTAGCTTTGGCTCTGAAAATGGTTTCAATGATTGTTTCAAACAGCCGTGGCTGTTAAGAACAAGTTGTTTACATGGAGGCCATGAAGAAATGGAGATGCACATGTTTTGTCAAGGCTGCCACCTCCCTGATGCCCAGTGTCACGAGGAGTTACATAAACTCAGAGGTGTTCAGTAGCTGGTCTGGATGACAGCTTGAACTGAAATGGCACAGCAATGGGATGAAGATGGTTTCTGCACCTGTGAGCTGGAAGTCATCACCTGTTCCGCTGTGGCAGTTGGCCTGGTCGTCGTCACATTCATCCACCAGGTTCCCGTTGGGAGTGGTTGGTCCAGCTGTAGGTGCTGAAACAAGATCCAAGGATTATTATCTCACACCTTTGAAATGTATTCTCAGCCTCTGGCTATTGAATCTGCTAACACTTTTGCAGAAAACTCTAATCTGTGGCAAGAAGGTGAGGAGCATGGTTTATGTCTCGTTCGGGAGCTAAATAGACTTGGATTTTGCAGAATCCACTGGGGACTGTTTTGTTTGGGTACTTGATCCATATCTGCTCGATACAGTTGGATGCCTTAGCAGCTGCTACATTGTCATCTACGTAAACATCCCTTTTCTGAAAAGTTCTTAAATTCTCAGTGGTTATTTATTCATGACCCTGGAGTTGAGAACTTTGATGATAGAGATATTGCTTGAACTGTTTTCCCTTTCATTTTCAAGGTGCTAGAGAACTCATTTGTCATACATTCTTTTAAATTCTTAGTACTTACTAAGTATGCTGAGTTCATATTATAATTTATAATTTTATTCCCCCAAAGAGAGTCCCAACATTCTCTTTTAGTACCATATTGTTATATGTATTTTTGAAGAGTGATTCCATTCCCATTCGTTTGTGATCCCCTCTGCAGAGCAGGTGTCTGCGAGAACTTGTCTGAGATATCCTGGGATCATTTTACCTGAACTCCCAGAGGGCTGCATTCCAGAGCGGGCAGGTATTCTGTATCTTTGAGTTCGTAGATGAAAGGTATCCAACATTAATCAAAGAGTGCTTTTGAAGTTCTTTAAATTTAGTTCAGTCTATTTTTTTTTCCAGCCTGTTATTCATTTTTGCAATCTGTTTAATATTTTACAGTTTTAGGCATCACATTTCACTTTACGAGACTGGAGATAATAGAGTTTTCTTGATGTCTGAGAAGTAGAAAAGATGCTGGGAGCAGAGTCCTGTTCCCTAGTATCTTCTGGCCGGTAGGAATGTGCTGGTAACTGCTGCTTTCTCAATACACATTTGACATTGTCTGTTATTGTGCTTAGGTTCTGAGCAGAGTTATGACAAATGCAGAAATGTAGCTCGTTTCAACTTCCTCAACTACCCGAAAGCACATACCAATAATCACAGGGAAATCAGCATGTATAGATACTGTACACACCGTTTAGGCACACAGTCTACACCTTTTAAATGCATACACACCTATTTCAAGTTCTATTTATTGCTCTCACTGAATCAACAGAATCTGCTCTGGAAATACAGATGCTTGCTTTCACTAAGACGTCCTTGCCCTGGATAATGTGCCACTTTTAAGTATTTTCACCTCTGTTTTACTGGTTCATTTTTATTTTGTGTGTTTGTATGTTGCATTCCTTATGGCTTTTACAAAGGAGGGGTTCCAAGTTAGAAGTGGCCCAGGGTAGTACCGAGATTAAATTGAAAATAGTTGAAAGTGAATGATTTTTTATTATCTTATTTTAATACTTGAAAATATTTTATCTTCTGTAGTTCTCTAATTGCTTTAGATATAGATGCTAGCCCAAGATAGAATGGGCTGTACCATCTGTTCTTTCTGTATCTCTTTAGGTATTCCTGTACAACAGGCATAAAGTAGGTATTTAATAAGGTCTGTTAATCAAATTAAGGAAGAAGCAAAGCACTCCCTTTTACCAATTGCATTAAAAGCTTTAACATTAACATTACTTTCCCGGATGTTGGTTTCTCACATGGCTTGGGGCAACTTCCTCACTTCTGTGAGAGCTTGAAAACATCTGCAGCAAATCCCTCCACCCACAGTTTCTACCCCACTGCGAAGTTGACACTGGCAAACTGCCACTAGGCTCAGTCTTTTCAGCCATCCATTCATTCCACCCCCTAAATCAGTGTTGCTTCCCAGAACCCAGGCCGAAGACTTGCCTCATAGCAGCAGACTCCCTTTTCCACATGACCACATTGCTCAGTAAATTGAATGAACATGCCTGCCGTTGGCTCAATCTGCCCATCCCTTCTTTTCTTTGGCATCTTGGCCAAAGCCCTGGCACATGGTCATTTTGGGTTTGTGTTGATAGAGACTGGATAATTCAGAGATCTGGGACATGACTACTGATATGGAAACAACTACACAACACAGAATGAGAGATAATGGCCTGCTTTTTAATAAGCACATAGAAAAACAGCTGTGAATTTTTCACTAGTATGGTGATTCATAGTTTAAGATTCTACAGAATCTTTTTTAAAAAGTGCATAAAAAGTTTCATAATACTTAATGTGCTCAGGAATGTCAATACATTTGGGTAACTGAAAATACCCACAATTTTGAAACTATAAGAAGGTGATACTAAAAAAGTATTCTTTAAAACAACTATGAGCATATGCTCAATTGATTAACATCTGGTACCAACAATAGCCATTCTTTGAGCTAACCCTGAAGAAAGACCTTTATGGGGGTGGGAAAAGTTTGTGTAAAATTACTCATTTATGCCCAAATCTAAGGCAGATGGGACTTCTAAATGTACGAAAGCATTACATGGTACAATAAGCAGCCATCATATCAATTTTTTCAAACATTCATCTTATGTATTATGTGATAAAAAAAATGTAGGGGACAGAACAGTTCTGAGGTCAGTGTGGGAACTGAATTTGTTCTTGATATGACCTTCATATGATAACCTAAGTTTATTCAGTAACATTCTTAAACAGACCTCACTGTATATTCACATACATTATCTTATGTAAAGTTTGTATCTGCTGCAACCTAAGAAATTCATCTAGGAGAATGTCTTGATGTTTCAGTCTGTCGAATGTTGCTTCCTGCTGGTATGTGGAAGGTAATCAACACTGCCTGCAGAAACTTGGATCACACATGCGCTTCTAAATAACACGAAAAAGTCAAAGGGATTGGTGGTTGCCAGGGGTGGGAGAAGAGAGAAGTAGGGGGAAATTGCTTAGTGGGTAAGGGGTTTTACTTTGAAATGATGTAAACGTTTTAAAACTAGATAGAGGTGGTAGTGGCACAAATAATTGTGAACGTACTAAATACTACTGAATTGTTTAAAAGAGTGAATTTTGTGTTATATGAATTTCACTTCAATAAATTATTATTTAAATCAAAGGAGACAACTCCACACATTCTGAGGAAAGCTATGCAAACAACCAAGACAAAAGAAGGCTTCTGAAGGTACTGTTTTGCAGATTAGAATATTCTAGAATGTGCTAAAATGTTGACCCTCATGGGCAGGCACAGACAGATGCAAGATTGCCCAGGGGAAAAGGTGGCAATTTGGGACAGTATCATCAGGGGCATACAGGTATGAAAAGGAAAAACAAATCGATTTGTAGAAAACTAGACGTTACTCTGGAAATTGTCATTACCTTCCAGTTCACAGCCCAGCAGCTCCATTCTTAGCCCTAGGCCGCCGTGCGTGCCTCTCTCAGGGTAGATCCTGATGAATCGTGTGGAAAGAGGTGGAAAAGTTCGTAGCTCAGGTGTATCATAGTTGCTATTGCCTTCAAAAGACTGTGAAGTATAAAAAAGCACCAGTTACGAATAAAACTTCCCTTTTGGCAGAAGAGCCCGTCTTCAGGATGCTTAATAGGGAAGAGACATAGGGCTCATTCTATCACTTCGTGAATGGCTGACGTGCCTTTCATAAATGAGGAAGGAAAAAACAACAACAACGAAACCTTCTCTAAGAAGTGACAGATGCCATTTCTCAGACACACTGAGGCTATCCCAGAAGCTTTAATGAGACACGTTTTTAAATGATATGCTGATGTGCCGGGGAGAAGTGACACCCTCACCACTTCCTTGAGGTGGAGGATGGTAACTCAGGAAGAGAATTATCCATTTTTCAGAGCTTATAATAGACACCATATTTTCAATTACTACCCCTGTTACAATTCTCTTCCATGGGCGGGTCCTCTAGGAGGAGGATGGATTTAATTCCTCAAGTAGAAAATAGTAAATTTAATGCAAATACTGCTTATATAAGAATTTGTAAATTGCTGTTTGTTTAAGCAGTTCCATCAGTTGGAGGCATTTGTAGATAAAAGACCTTCTCATCTCAGGAAGGGAATAAGAGTCCTATCTGTTAAGTGATATTCTGCTGCCTGGTTGAACTGCACCCCTTTGTCAACTGCATTCCTCCCAAGATGTCACTGTGACATTTTTTAGGAACTAGGCTCCTCAGTACTGGTGCTGCTGCTGGCTTATTTCCCTTCTTATGTTGGCAGAAAGGTCAAAATCCTTGAGTGGAATCCTAAGACAATGGAGCTATGACTGGGTCTGTTTTCTTTTTCATGAAATGAATACACCTCCCTAGAGCCTCTTTTCCCAGCACCATTCTAATCCTGTCCAGAATAGGGGAAGGCGAGGGAGATTTGAAAAACCGAATTGCTTTATCACTGGGAGGGTCCTTTCAGATATTAAACATCCTATGAGCTTTACTGGTGAAAGGTGTTGCTCTAAGTGCTTAAAATATATTCACTCTTTTAATCCTCAGGACAGCTGTAAGTGGTAGGTTCTATTATTACCCTCGGTTTACAGACGAGGCATAGAGAGACCAAGAGGTTGGATCATGGCCATATGGAAGGTAAGAGGCAGAGCCAGAAGGCAAACCTAGGCAGTGTGAACTGGTGTCCTTCACTGCTCCGCTGCTATGATTAATGCCTCTGCCCTTAAAAATAATCTAGTCTAATCTCCTCATTTTAATAGCGGTCCAGGAAACTGAGGTCGTGGCCCAAGACCACATATTCAATTTCATTAATTTTTCTTTAAATGTATCAGAGTTTGGGCTACCAAACCAGGTAGATCATTGAGGGAATGGCCAGCCCCAGGATGTGCCATTCAGGAGTGGGAACCACACCCCGTAACTGGATCCTAAAGCAGCCAAAGATGCCATCATCCAGTGGTGGCACTATCATGGCAGAACAGGGGGCACTTGTAAGAGAAGATAAGCAGGTTGAGTAGGTTGTGACATTTCCAGGGGTTTTCTGAGTTCTAGAAGTAAATTAATTGGCCTGTTCTAACTCAGAAGAGCCTCCAGGAATCTTAAATGACATGGCTAACATAGTCCTACTTCTCTCAATTATGGTTTCCTTCTATCATTTTCAAGAGTAAATTCCCTTTGGGACAGGGGTTGGCCTTCTTGATAGAACTGCAGTTGCTGCCAGTAATTGAGAATCTGACATATATTATTGTTAGGCCCAATTAAGTGTTGTCAGTAAGATACTAATTATAGTGCAAATAGCATAATTATACAAGCAAGTTCTGTCTACGTTAACCTAGCCCCAACAATCATAGGAGAAAAGCACTTATAACTATGGAAGCCCAGACTCTTCTGCTAATTTTAACTTGAACACAAAATTAGCACCACATAAATACGTTATACAAGCTGGCAGTGATGAGCTGGGAAGAACATTAGCAATGAAGAGCCGTGTGGAAAGGGGTGAACTTTGTTAGCCTAAGATGGTTTACGAAATACTTGTCCTTCTACAAATCATGTTTTCGAAGAAGCGGGCTTTGAGTATTTAGATCTTCTATCAGCTCCCGAAAAGTCTAGTTAATCCAAAGACTCTGATAGGCCTTGCCCATCAAGGACTATTGGAGAGTAGAAAGTGAGGAGAGGGCATAGAGGATATTAAACTCATCACAGTGCTGTTTTATTCTACTGTTACATATAAGGTACTTGGCATCCTAAGCAGGTAGCCTTTGTTTGTAAGTTTAAATATACTATATTTTAAATATCTTTATACATTTTAGAATTATATACTGCTCTTAAATTGAAGATTTTAGCAATTTCTGTTTTTAATCTTTAAGATTTTATTTCTGGGGAAGGGCAGTTTAGAGATCACAGATTAGGCTCTACATAAACAATTTAAAAGCTTTGTGGTTTTAAATAGTATAGGATGACGATAATGGTGGATGAAATACTATTTTAGAAATAAAACTGAACACACTCAACCAGTCATGCATGGAGTTTCTGGTTAAAATTGAGAACTGTGTTGGCTTTGTGTGGAATTCTATACCAGATGTATTAAAGTGGAGCCATAGCTTTAGCCTTGATTGCAGATGTGTGGATTGCACGACACAGGGAAGCATATGATGTGTCCTATCCAGAGCATATAGTAATTTGTTTTCTGTCTCCCTTAGAACCCTAGTTTTGAAGAACATGTCACAACAGCACACACTACCACGTGTGAGCAGCTCCAGGAAGTTGTTGATTTGTAGCACATTCACACATTCTGATCAAGTCACAAGGCTCACTGCCCCTCGGAGAAGATTGGCTCCTAGAGAGAACTCCGGTTTCTGATGTTTATTTTACTTTTTCTTTCATCAAAACAAGAGAGGGCCAGGCATAAAAGGGAAAACGAAATGGACACAAGACAGGAAGTAGCTGCACACAGATGATAAAAACACTGGAACTCTTTTAGAAACCACAAATGAACAAGGGGTGAAATGGGAGAGGCATTCTTACATTTCTGACAGCATCATCGCGTTGGTGGGTGGCTGACTCATAGTGGGAGGTGGGGGAGGGGGGATGGGGAAGGGACAGGGCCATCTCCCCGACATCTAGACAGAGTGGGAGCTGGCTGCACTGCCCCTGGCGTTTGTTTCCTGCCTACAGTGTGTTTGCCTGAGTCACTATAATGAGCCAGATTTCCACACTCGCTTAGAGTGTGAACAAGAATAGTATTCACTCTAATTAGCTAGAATCTTCTTTTTATGAAAGGACCTGGGCAAAGTAGGAATGGAAAGGCTGGGACCAAAAGGCCAATTGTGTTGGGTATGAGAAATATCATCAGCTCAATACCCTACCCACACTGCATACAAAACTGACTGTGAGTTGATACTTATTTTAATCTCAAGCCAGCTTCCTGGCCCGCCGGCATAACCCCGGGCATCCTTACCTAGTTGGCATTGTGTACTCAGGAAATGCAAATCAAACGAACAATTAGCCTAACTAACATAATCGTTAAAGAATGTGTATTTCATTAAAAAATATTATACCACAGGTTCTGGTGAATGTTAGAATAATTTTATACTGAGATTCTCTTCCATTTTCACTGGATCATTAAGAGGTAACTGCGTTTTAAAAGGTGCCAATGCATAAAAATACACTAAAGCATTACGAGTACTTATAATAGCTGAAGGTAGAATCAACCCATGCGCATGGATGGATGATTGGAAAAACAAATGTATATATATACAATGGAATATTATTCAGCCTTAAAAAGAAAATTCTGACACATGCTACAATATGGTTGAACCTTGGAGACATTACGGTAAGTGAAATAAGCCCGTCACAAAAGGACAAATATTGTATGATTTCACTTAGACATGGCGCCTAGCATAGTCGGTTTCAGAGAGATAGACAGTGGAATGGAGGTTGCGTGGGGCTGGGAGAGACAGGAAGTGGGAGTTATTGCTTAAGGGTACAGACTTCCAGTACTGCAAGGTAAGAAAGTTGTGGAGATTGGCTGCACAACGATATAAATATGCTAACAGTGCTGAACTGAAAACCAAAAGGTTAACATGGTACATTTTATGTATGTATCAGCATAATTAAAAATAAAAAAAAAAATACACTTAAAAGGAGGGACAAGTGACAGAGGGGAAAGGGGAAGGGCTGATAGATGAGAATTTGCAGAAAGATTCTGAGTTCCTGCTGAGCTGTTGCTAGCGGTCTCCTGGTCCCCATCCTCGTAGCTGCCCTAGCTCCTGTGTGGGTTGAGTTATCCACCATCCTGAAGGGAGGGAAAGGTGCTAAGCAAGGCAGCTTTTTGCCATCACTTTCTGTACCCCAAACCTGTGTGTGCCCTAGACCAGGGGATCTTACTAACGCCGTCACACACCACCACTGCTCTCACTGCTGACAGGGAATCATCTTGCTTCCTCAGGACAATGCGGGAGACCCTTGAATTAAGTTAAGGGTTTGAGGACAGGGCTTCCTCGCGGTCACTCCTGACCCTGGACCTCACCTTAGCCTTGCGCTTGCTGTCGTCCATGATCATTTGCCAGTCTGAACCATTGTTGCTGTACCCGATCTTGAATTTCCTCATGGACACCTTGTTGTCCCGGTGCTTCCCCCCCTGAATGATGATGCCCCTCACAATCTTCTCCTCCCCCAGGTCCACTTGGAGCCACTCATTGATGTACGAATGAGGTGCAGGTGGCAGTACCCAACCAGAGCGACTGGTCACAAGGCGAATATTTTCAGGCATCCAGTTCCTGTCCCCTTGGTTGGAGGCTGTAATTTGGGAGTCAGAAATGAGGCCAGACACCATGCCCAGCATTCCAGAGCAAGGGTAATCTAGAGGGTGGAATGAAAGAGATAACATAAGGTGATTTTTTTTAAAAGTCTCCACACTTAGAAAGAGACTATAACATATTGAATAAAAGTACTGTCTGTACCCATTGCATATGAATGTTTAAATTTCTGGATCATTTGACATTAAACTAGAGTCTTTGGTGCCTCAAACTTTTTTCCTACTCTTTCAGAACTCTCTACATTACATTCTAATAAATAAAATCTTCAATGAGAACATACATTTCCCCCATTTGGGGTTTTTCTAAGGCCATGAACAACATCACAGATCTTTTCATATTTTCTACAGGAGTCCAAGCAGTTTCTGAGCATACGCAGAGTATCAATCATTGATTAATTGATTGGTGGCTTAAAAACAAAATGTTTAACACTGTAGTTATTCTCCTTTGAAAACTGTACATTTCTATCAAGGACATGCACAGGAATAATAGTCGATTTTTCTTTGAAAACTCAATTTGGCATAATATAATCAAAAGTTAACCTGAAAATATAACCATCTTAAGAGGCATAAATCTAATACAATTAACCTGTGTCCATGTTATCAGCTGAACCTTAAGAATTAATTACTGAGATACTTTCCCCATGAATTGATATACAGTTCAGATCATGTCATTTCTTTATTCAAACATTTAGTGTATGCTGGCTTAGGAATTATGCATGTACTTTCAGCCAAGCATGCCAGGTCTTCAGAACGTGTTCTTGCAAACCTTTCCTTCATTTGCCCCTTTTGATAGAGTCAACATAAATGACAAATGTTCTCACCTGACAGGGTACTGAGGGTAGTGGGGAGGATTTCTCTCATTCTGTTCCCTCAGCTAGGAATTCCTTATCATCTTGTCCTTCCCACTATCGGAGCCACTTAAAATCACGGCCCATTTTCAAATGTTACATCAGTTATTCATTTTCCTGATCTCTCCAACTGACTTGCCTTTTCTGGAAATTTTGATAGCAGTTCACCTTCATGTCTCAGATACTGATGACCATATTCAGTTCCTTGGATTATTTGCCTCCCCACACTTTAAGTTCTCTGAGAGTCATATTTAAAATTTTTCTAGACTCCTTGTGCCCGGCTTTATAAACAGTATTTGCTTAACAAATATTTGTTGAATGAATCCACTTATTAACACTTTAAAAGGCAGCTGCCCATTTCCCAAGCACCTCTTCCTGTATTTCAGCCAGAGTATTTGCTCCAGGCTTGGGATCTGGAAACCAAGAATGAATTCAATGGGGATTAAAGAAAGATTTACAAAAACTATTTTACTGGGGGACTATAAAATTATAGTGTTAAAAATAGAAATCACATTTTTGGTCACTGTGGTCACACCTGCCTGATTCAAAACTAGCTTTTATAAAGAAAATGTTTAGCTGGTAATGAGGACCAGATGTTACCATTTGGAGAAAAACACACTGCATTTTTCCATATACTTTTGTCTAAAATTGTTAAACCAAAAATTGGGGGTCATCTTATACACAGGAGTAACCTGTGTCTTGATTTCTTAATGTTGGGTTAGAAAAGCAGGGGGTCATCTTATTCACGGGGGCATCTTCTACACGGAAGCATATGGTAATTAACTTGAATACTGTAAGGAGAGCAGAACCTTTACCAGATTAATGTCCTTTCTCTAATGCAGAGCTGGCGAGGGTGAAGTTTACAATCCACAAACCGAGCAGTACCCAACCCCATTCTGCTACCATGTCCATAAAGCACAGTGAGACCATTATTTCGTCTGTACTTCTGCCTCATTCAAAAACAACAATAAAGAGGAACCTTGATTTGCCCTTGACTAAAAATGAAGTGATTCTTTTAGCAGTGATTAAAAGAAAACATATATTAACAACTCCCGGTTTGAATGAGACGCCAGGATCTAAATCTGTTCTCCCATAGTAGGCTGACTCAGGTGTGCTTTAGCCTGGCTGCATGTCAAATCCTTCAGAAATAATGTTGCCAGATTCAGCAAAAAGTCAAACAAAAACAATAAGACAAGAGTCAGGATGCTAAACTATATTAGAATGTCACACAAGCAAGGAACTATTTTTTAGTATAAGTATATCCCAAATACTGTGTCAGTAAAAAATTATCTGTCCTATGGAGGAAGGTATCTGCATAAGATTTAACTAGCAATACTGTACTGTAGTTTTCCTAGTAATCCCATTTGCAAAGCTAAACACCAATCCTAGATGAGGAGGAGAGGTGAGTTCTATGATGGGTGATTAAGGTGTTATTTTCACCAATACTATTTTAGTATAAATGTTCTGTACTTAGCTTTAAAGGGAAAACTGAGATATACGGATCAATCAAATGTCAGTTAAACAATTTTCAAATAATGAGAAGGTAATAATTGCAGGTGATGAGAGAACCTGAATGAACATAATTTAATCTTCTCTTAATGACTTAGAAAGTATCTTTGGATGTTGTGGTGCCTGAGATCTCCCTGAAAACTTTTGATTAATATGGAAACACACTAATGTGTGCTGAAGCACTAGTTAATACACTTCTGGTTAACAAATACAATTTAAGATCTGTAGTGTGTTCTCATCTAGTAAGTAATAACCCTCCAAGATTCATTTTATCAATTTCTATTTTTCTCAAAATGATGAAGTCTGCTTTGTCAAAATCATGAAAATATTCCTTTGTCAATTTCTTATAGAGTAAAATGGTTTGGTATAATCTTGTTTATATCTCTATGTGGTGACACACCATTGTATGCTCTGGATCTTCCAGTTTTACTAATTTCCAAAAATAATGTCTGAATACAAATATTAGGTTACCAGAAGCAAACACTGATAATGTCTCACCAGAATTTCTGCTTCTGGGGTTTATACTAGGTTCAATTTATTGAGCATCATGTACTGTTTAATTTAGTGGGTACCATTTAGTGAGCACTTATTCTAAACCAGGTATGTTACAAGTATTCTCTTATTGAATCCTCATTATAGCTGAACGAAGGCTAATCTCATGAACCAGAAAATGAAGATCAGAGAGACTAAATGTCTTGCCCAAGGTCACATGTTCACTATGTAGATAGTCCAGAGCCAAGCCTGCATGTGTGTATAACTTCTGTACGTGTGACCATCATTATAACAAGCTGACCTCTCAAAAAACCTTCCTCAATCATTTGGAGATTATAGCTCTCTTACTATAAAGAAAATATCCAAAACAGGGGTCATGGGCCTAAAAGCAGAATCATATTTGAAATAAAAAAGTCTTCTTAAAATAGTTGTAAAATAGAATACATGTGAAAAATATTAGAATATGCCACTCCAGATAGACATCTATACTTAAATAACTAGGTCATTTAACTATTTTTAAAAATCCAGTAAATTCTTTGCTTTCTTTACGTGTGAAGACTCACACTCTTAGAATTATAATAACTCTCAGGGAAATACTTGTGAAAATAAAAACAGCATTTCAGGTTTAAATAAGTATTTTTATTTAACTAAAAGGAGAGCGTGGACATTCAGAGTTCAGGCTAACACGTTTGGAGTCTTTATAAAGTTTATCTTATTCTCTTTCTCTTTCTCTCTCCCTCTTTCTTTTTTGGTACAATGGCATGAGATTAGGTTGGCATAATAGGCCAGACATTTCCATCTTGACCTCAAATGGTCTTATTTCACAAATTTATGGGTAGGCTCTCAAATTTGTAATGCTTTAAACACCACCTAGAACTTTCTCTCTTCTAACTGCTGAGCAAAAATCAAGCCAAGGCTGTACAGCTCTCTTCAGTGTCCCGTCCTCCTCCAAACCCCTCCCACCCAGTTCCTGCCTCCAAGGCAGGAACTTTCTCAGTCTTAGATCCTAAAACAATAAACACGTCTGTCTCTAGGATGGAAATAAATAAAATTTTGGTAAGAAATCAGATGTCAGTTTTTACTTTCTAAATGGACTCTACTGTAAACAGTATAGTTTTATTTTTTTCCTCCTTAGTTTGCTCTTCTCCAAATTGCTTATAATATGGAAAATTAACCTTTGAAGTTTAAAATTCCCAAAACAGAATCAGCAACTGATTTACCAAAAAGTAATTAAAATGGAACAATTTTTAAAAGTCTCTGACCTGTCTTTTAATATTATGTTAGTATGCATATTTAGGGTATTTAATATCTTATTCCATGAATGCCAACTCTATGCTTTTATTCTTATCTTCTTTAGGCTAATTCTTTTTAGAGACAGAAAATACTGACTTTTGAAGGCAAAAAAAAAAAAAAAAAATTACCTGGGCAAAGTGTACTGCTCTTTTTTTTTTTTTAAATGAAAACATTGCAGTGTATTTATTTAAATAAAAAGGAATTCTGAAGTGATTGCTATTTACTTCAAAATACACAGTGTGGCACAGGAAGGACTAACAGCAGTAGTGATCACCATAGTGAGAATAACAGTCAGGACCATTCTTTTACTTCTAGCTCTGTCCTGATCTGGCTGACTTTTTTTTTAGCTACTTAGTCTCTCAGGACTGCACCTTCTCCATCTCTCAAATGGGTATCATCCAGCTACTCATAGCAAATTTAAGAGAGACTTTAAAATCCTATTAATGTCATAGGAAGCAAACTCAGATACTAGAAACATTAGGGTGCCAGGATAGATCACTGGTTGAGCGCTTGCCTCGCAATTTGCAAGGTTTGGGGATCGAGTCCTGGTCCCAGCCTGTGCAAACCTACATGCTGAGCTGGTGGCACAATTGGCAATCACTAGGATGGTCTGGCAGCAGTGAAGGTACTCACCTCCCATGGGGTAGACCCCCGTCCCCTTTCGGTTCCCACCCCGTGCAGCCCCACATCCACCTGTGTGGAATGAAACCACATCACTGCTAATGATGTACAACTAGGGGGACTGCTTTTTGGGCCCTCCCCACTTCTCGCTCTCTCTCACATACACACGTTCTCTCAAACAATAAAATCTTAAAAAAACATACAAACCTAGAAACATGGTCAAATTGATTTCTAATATTAAAATATTCATTCAATAAAAGATAGATATATATTGAGAAAACATCTAAGGAAAAGTTGTCAGGGTAGTTAGTAAGTAAAAGGAGAAATTCTCACAGGTTAAACTCCTTAAATATAGTTCAGGTGGCCACCTCTAGACTTCAAAATTAAGAAGATAAAGGAGGTAAAGAATATTCCATACAATGGTTATTTCTTGTAAATCTATTAAGAACCTGCCAGTGTGTCCAGCACATCGGAGACAGAGATAAAAGGCAGGTGCTTGCCTTCAAGCTTATGATCTTGTGGAAAGGCAACACTTCACATACACAATAGACTCTCTGTTAACCAGAACTCAAGCAACTGGCACTGTCATGCAACCGACAAAAAACAACCAAAGAAAGAATGCAACATTTATGCGGCATAGGCCAATTTCCATGGGTGCTGGTTAATAGCGAGTCTACTGAACCTATCACATGCCAGCCTGTGCTAAGTGCTTTGTATCTACTAGGAGCTTCCCCATTATCACCACAGCCCTGGGTAGAGTACATTATTAAAACTGTTTTCCAGGTGAGATAACTAAGGCTTTGTGCACCTAGGTAAACAAAGGTAGTAAATTGCCCGAAGAAACAAGCTGGTGAATACTACAAGTAAAATTTAAACTCAGATTTGTCTAAATCCAAAGCATATGCTCTTAACTGCCCAATGAAAATGACCACATTTATACAAAATGACTCTCCCTAAATTTAAAAGGTCACATAAATCAAAACAAAGCAATCTTCAAGCTGGAGCTTACCTGTTATCTTGCAGCCGTACACTTCAAACCTCATAGATATGCCGGTTTCCCAATTCACAGGTTTGATTCGAACAAACCGAGTCATCAGTGGTTTGGGGAAAATTCCAAACACAACATCGGTGGGGTTGGTGTTTCCCTGAAAGATCTATATGGAAAAAGGAAGGGCTCTTTAATCACAGACATTTTGGATTGAAAATAAATCCAAAAATGTGTTTTCACAAAGGCCTGTAAAAATTATTAACAATTTCAGCATTATCTAGCCAGGTTGCGGTGGTGTTCATAACTTGTCATGTTATTTTTCCAAATGATGGCAATCAGAAAGAATCATGTTTAATACAGAACGTTGTCCTAATCATCCATTCAATTTTCAGAGAGGTTAGAGCCTCCCAAAGCATTGTTACAATGATAACATTTGTTAAAGAATACACATTATTTTCTAAAAAGTGGTAAATTATTAACTTTATCCTAAGGATCTATAGAACATTATAGACATTTTGTGGGAACTTTCACTATCTTACTTTCCCAGGATCCCTCAGAAGGTGTGCTTTCTGAGTTCAGTGCAGTGTCTGGCTCTTTGAAAAGTCTAGGGTATATTTCCAGCTATAACACTAGGTCAAGTACCTTTCTCTCTTCCCACTCCCATTTCTTGATGAAACATGTTTTCCCTGACATCAATTAATAACCTTAATCTCCTTTGGGTCACGGTAAAATTATATTTTAGTGGTCAAAATTAAAACTGAGTTATAAATGATATGTAACTAGAAATCAGCTTTCCAGGGCTTCTGCCTCTAGTTTTAAACATGAGTCTTTTTTTTTCTTTTTATTCCCTAAGAAAGTTGAGGCATGCAACTGCAAGTGTAATCAATGCCAGTCACAACCCAATTTCCCACAAATATTGGTTGGGGCCACTCCACCTGGGCCTGGTGCCATAGCCGGTTCTCTAGCAAGATCTCCGAGGAGTGGAGACTGCCATCGTGGAACATTCTGGCACTAGATCTGCCTCAGGTGTAACTGGAAGCTTCTACTTTCCTGGATCTTACTTCAGCCCTGGACTGGGGACAGCCCATGTAAACGTAACACGCCTAAGAGATGTGCCTTGACTGATGAGCACTCTGTTTCTCGCACAGTCTGTCGGATTACTGGGTCCATCAGAGGCGTGGAGATTCCTCCCCACCTTTCTAGGTAAGTTCATAGAGGAGGACGATAGTTTCCCAAGGTTTGGGATTCCCCTGGGAGAAATGGCTTATAAAAGTCCGGATGGAGTTTTTACTTCATTTAGCTTAAGTGGCCTACGCAATGGAAGAGGGTCAAATGCTTTCCAAAGCTGTCCGTTAGCTTGATCCCTCTCCAGAGGCAATTTAATGTCCTAATTTATCCTAGTCCGTGATGGCCCTCAGATTTCTGTCCTACTTCAGCGTCTCTCTCTCGGAAAAAAATCTGTGTGGGAGCATTTTTGTGTGACAAGGAATTATGGGTAGCTGTCAGAAGCAGAGTCCCAAACCACGGTGCTTAAAAGGTCAACAAGTCCACTTCAGGGAGAGGCCAGCAGTCTGTTCAGAGGGCTGCATGTGCCAACATTTGACTCACACTGAGGAAATTTCATGTTCGCTGAAAACCACGTAAGGACGTGCATTCCTTGCCACATAGAGGACGGCTAGAGCTGTGATTGGTCAGAAGTCACTGTTGGAAGCTGTGATTGGTTAGAGACCGCCTTTGGAAGCTGTGATTGGTCAGAGACCGCCTTTGGAAGCTGTGATTGGTCAGAGGCCGCTTTTGCTGAGCTACAGCCACGGCTCCCTGAGGAAAGTAGGAAAGAGGATAGAGAGCAGGGGCTGAAGTACAGATAAAGCCAGGGTGGCCAACAATAACTAGACTTGGGGTGGGTGTTTGGATTTCATTTAAGCTCAAAGAAAGTGCCAGGTCTTTATCTCTGCTGAATCATTATTCTGCCTTCTACTCTGAAAGCCCTTCTGTGTGCCAGGGTGCTCTTGATAGCGGAGCTAGAGCGGGCTGTGTGCATTGTTAGGCACCCCTCACACAACCTGTGTGTGCCTTCTGACTGCCTCCCATCCCCCACCCTCTGGGTCACGCGAGCAACTGATGCACAAAGGCAGCAGAGAACATCTTAGAGAAGTTGCCGTCATTTTTAAAAGAAATGGCCTGAAGGTCTGGGGTCGGTTCTCCCTACTCTGTCTGTGTTCTTATGTTTGTTGGAATGTCTTAGCATCAGTTTACTTCCTTCCTTCCTTCCTCCCTTCCTCTCTCCTTCTTTCTTTTTCTTTTATTTATTTATTTATTAATTTTGTTTCTCTATTTGAAATTTAAGCTTGTCTTTATAAAATAAATAAAAAAACTATGCAAAATAAGAATAAGCCAGGATACTTAGGGTCAAATTTACTTGTTTAACCACCACGACTGTTGAGGGCTTTTCTTCCCCTGCTAGAGGATTGGTTCTATGTCCTCTCAGGCTAGACAATGGCCTTGCACTGCCTTGACCACAGAACATTCATCCTATAGAGCAGCTGCACAGCTACACCTGCTTCAACCATGTCTTCCCTAAACAAGAGAGGGTGGGGCTTTGCAGCTGATCAAAGGGCATGAACAGTTACTCACTTCACACCCAAGAGGCTTTTCTTAGTTCCAGACTCATGAGAAAGTCAAGGCCATGAATGCTCAAAAGAGAAACTAAGATATATTAATTGATCTCTTCCCAAACCCAGGATTTCAAGTTTACCTGGATCCTTGCTACTATCTTTATTAATTCTCCGTGTTTCACCTGGCCTCCAGGGCAAGCCTTTAATTTTGGGGAAACAGCAAGTATGAGTGTTCAGAAATCTTTTGATTACTAAATCAGAACAAGCATAACTTCAAATAAACAGGCAGGCTGAGATAAAAACACCTCAGTTCCAAATGATTTAGGGCAAAGCGCCCCAGGGCTAGGCATGGTTGTGGGGCCTCCTTCGTTGAAAGCTGTGAGGAGGTGGTGTGTAATTCCTGTGATCTGAGGGAACACGATGCACTACCTTAGTTCTATTCATACTCACAGAAACAACCAAACACACTTGTAAATTAGTTTGTGAGCCACAGAAAGTAGATGAAAAGGACTTTTCTAAAACCAGCCGGTTATAGAGAGGAAGAATGAATTTATGAAAGGGAATGAAGAAACACCATGAAAAACAAAACAAAACAAAACAAAACAAACCCTAAGAGTCTAAGAGGAAAGTGTTTATCTTATGCATAGGCTGATGCCCAGGGGAGGTATAAAGTGATTCTTGAGTCTGACAATTTGGCTGGTATTGACTTTTCCTGAACACATCCGTGTAATTTGCTTTTGGCTTCTGAACCTGGGAACATGAGACCCTTTGGTCAGATTTAAACCTTTAACTGCACTTTTCATTTTAAATCAATTCAAAAATAAACCAGGCCAGACAGAAAGCTCCCAAATAAACAAGTGAAGTTGATCATCTACTTCAAAGACTGAGTTGGTTGAGGGGCTGGCCGCCAAACTTACAACAGGTTTATTTCCTTCTTTTATAGTGACCCAGTCTTCCCCATTGGAGCTAATGTCTATTCTGTAAGTCTTGACATAGTATTTCTTCTTGGTTTCCTTGGAAATGGCTCCCTGTGTTCCGACAGCAGTGACAAAGCGCAGAAGGCCCAAGTCCACCTGTAAGACAACACAGCCTGGTCAGATGCCCATCCCTGCACTGTATCACCTGGAGCTGTATTTTCCTGTGGGCTCCACAGTGTACCGTAGTTTCCATCCACCCAGGATCAACAGACACTAGTTCCATTTGGCATCAGCCGCCCCTGACTCCCTATTCCATTTCTTCTTAACCAAGGCACAGATATAAGACAGCAATTGCCTTAGGTTAGCAATTGCCAGGAAGAGAACTTTCTCATTGCTACAACCAAGATTGCTTGATCCCTGGTACAAAAAAGAAAACTGGGTTCAGTATCATGTTGCTGTATTTTCTAAGAGATTAAAAATGCTTTCCAAATAGCACATAAGTATATGCCATTTTACAGATAGAAAATCATGACAAGATAAACTCAGACATTGCCTACTGGAGAAGCCCGGACCGAATATTACCACTAATATGGTGCTGTTACCCCCATTGCACTGTAGCATCCCACCTCCTTTCCAAATAGAACACAAACTGAACCAAAATACTGACTTTGAAAACACTATGAGTGCAGTGGTTTGGGAAATGGGTCCTAGATTTGTAATCTGGAATGGAGTGAAGAAGAGGAACACAAAGTAGGGATTTTTTTTTCATTTAAGTGCCTCCCTTTTCTATATCATCCTGTGGCCTCTCTCCTTGTAGTTCAGCTTGAGAGGCAGGCGGATTCTAAGGCATCATCTGGGAAGGACAACGCCTCCCCGTGACAGCCACTCTGGCTTTTATGGGTAAGTTTCCAGTAGGGAAGTTCCTCAGCACAGCAACCCTCTCACTAACCAATCTCGTACCCATGAAGGTTGGGCCACTTAAAGGGTGCCACAGGAGTGATGGCCCAAGGGTGACCAAAGCCTCAAAGGTCCACGATCTCACCCCAGAGGCCTGCAGTAGCTTGGGTTGCTTCTACGACCCTGCAATATGGGTGGAAAGGACAAATATCTAAGCCCAAGGGTCTATGCTGATTCTGCCCCTAGTTAGCTATCGGGCCTTGGAGAAGTCACTTTATCTTTAGGCTTCTGATTCTTCATTTGTGAAGTGGAGGAGTTTGATTAAATCCCCTGGAAGGCACCTTTCGGCTCTGACTTTCTGTGATTCTACGTTTTTGGTAAACTAAAATAGTTTTCTTTTTCTTTATTTGTATTTCCATTATTAATAAGCAAGAATAATTTAAAAACAAAAAATTGTTAGTTTCAAAATATTATAAACATTTTCAGTTTCCTTTTATGGATACATTTGATTATTCTTATTAAATCATTTACCTCTATTTAGTATACCCTCTATCTATTGTATGTCTATATAATACAGAAACTTTCACCCATTTCCTGTTCGCCCTGCGAATACCCACCTTGCAGCAGCAGTAATTACCTGGAGATAACTATTGGATTACAGCCCTAACTGTACCCCTGAAGTTTGCCATGAAATAGTTCTCTTTTATTATCACTTTCACATTGCTCTAGTACATTGATATTTTTGGAAACAAATGACATCATTCTATTTACAACACTCTGTTTTCAGTAGTGGTATTTCAAAATACAATTCTTGATTGCTAAAAATGTCACATCCTAAAAAATGTAGCATTCCTACACATGAAAAATATTATTAAATAATGGTCTTCATATACTTTTCTTTTACACTAGAATTAAAGTCAAGTTCTATTTAGAAATAACTCTGAGAACAGTTTTAATATTTTATTCTCACATTGAAAACCAGTCAGATTTGCTTCAACCTTAAACAGCATGTTTATGTAAAATTAAATGAATGTAGCAGTGAGCTATACATTTTTTTTCTAAATGGGAAATGGCTTAAAGAAATGAAACACACATATATGGTAAATGTTTTTTAAAGAACACAGAAAGTAATTACATGATATAACCTTAACAATATATCTCAACAGTACATTCATTAAGAGGCAAGAGAAAGCCCTTCTCCATGAAAACAGCAACAAAAGCCCAAAGAAGAGAACAAACAAACTCAAACACAACTTCTGAATCCTGCTGTACAGTTATTACATGACAACCCTATCTTCAGAAAGCAATATTCCAATTAACCCTCCAAAGCCCATAAGCCAAGAACACCAGAAGAATTTCCATTGTGTGCACAGCCGACCTTGTGAAGGACTATTGTCTTTTTCCAATAAAATACAGTTTAATGTTTTTCTTTTTTACATTTTTCATCAATTTTGTTAAAAAATTTATACAAAGTTTATTGAGTCCATTCTAATTGTGTAAATCAGTGAATATAAACAATTCTATATATACACTAAACCATCACTCACAATCAAGACAGAATATTTCCATTACCCCAAAAAGAATTTGGTGTAATCTCATAGTCCTTCTCTCTTTCACTCTCTGCTCCTAGATACTACTAATCTGCTTTTTTTTGTCACTAACCATGTGTTTGCATTTTCCAGAATTTCATAAAAATGAAATTATATGCACTTTTCAGTGTCAAGATGAATTGTTTTTCCCTGAAGTCCCTTGGAATAGTTAAATCAACATACTACCAATTTTTTCAAAACTGAACCAACAGTTACATCCAGGAAAACCAGCAATACCCCTGGCAGATAGAAGCCAGTTTAAAGTTACACAATTCAACAACAGAAGATTTCATCTAGAAAGGATGGGGGTACCATTCAATGTATAATAAAACAATATTTATTTATTTACCTGATTTTAAAGCTGTAAAATCTATTCTCTGAATATTTTCACGAGATTTAAGGGAAAAAGGAGCAGGACTTTAATAGAAATTAATATTTTAGGATAACAACAGTGAATATTTAAAATTTTAATTTAACAAATAAATACATATTTACCCAATCCATTTTTATTGAGTCCCTGAAATATGCATTTTTTTCAAAAGTGAACTGGAATACTTTGGATACATTTGTGCACAAATTTCCAAAAATGAAGACAATTCACATTTGCCAGATTTAGCAAGTAAAAACACAAGATGTTCAGGTAAATTTCCATTTCAGATAAACAACAAATATTTTTAGTATTAATATAAGTACATCCCATGCAATATTTGGGATATAATAACAACTGAGTCACTGGTTACTTGAAATCCAAATTTAACAGGGTGTTCTGTGTGTTGTCTGGCAACCCTAAATTTAACTCAATATCAGACAAATAATCTGGTGCTTTTTTAAGTTGCTGCAAAAATTCTCCGATTTCCTAATGTTGCAGTCTGAAAGTTAATGGGCACTCTGGACACAGCAGTGCTGACCAATTTCAACTGCTTTCAAAGGTTCTCAGAACACTGAGAGGTTTACTCACTGTCCATTGAGTCATGCCCACAGTCATACTCACTTTCAAGCTGAAGAGCCCTTAAATCTTGATGTCCAAGGAAGCATGAAGCAGAGTTATTTAAATAAACTCTTCCTGTCAAACTTACAAATGGCTCTTCAGTTTGGTAATGATTACATTCCCAAGAGTGCATATTCAGCTATGGCTGATTTGAAATAACTCTAGAACTTTATTCCCTGGGTGTACTTTTCCTGCATTTCAAATATTGTATTTAGGATAAAAGACAGTTAGCAGGTCGCAAAGAAGTAAACTTGGTGTCAACTAGAAGAATCTTAGGCACTAGAAAGAGCTGACTTTAAAGACAGGAGCAATTGGCTGGCATTAACAAGAAACAGGAAGCATCTAAGGTCTCAGATAGAAAGGCTCCAGAAGCATATGCATGGATCACTTATAAGAAATAGAAAACATATTTTCTTTTCCAGCGGCAATGAAATGCATTAGCAACCCTCTCTTATAATTGCATAAAGCTCCCTGCTGTGCTTTAAAACTGCAAATTCTCTTATTTACCACACTGGGATACTTGACATTTCATTTCATTTTTCTTCCTAGCATTACTGTTACTGGGGTTAGTAGAGATGAATGACAACCTCACAAAATGACCAGAGCTGGGGACCACTGCAATTAAAATTGGAAGCTACCCTGAACTCTAACAAGACATAGCCTTCCCAACACTGTGGGAAGTCTCAGTGGCAAGGCCAAGAAGTTCTTTTAAGCAATTTCTCTCCAGGGATCTATGGGAATGCCCAACAGAGACCCGTCTGTGCCTGATTGGGAGGAGATAACACAGACTTCAGCCTCACAGGCACCTCTATTCACAATGATGACATCCGTAATGGGAGACTCAGATGGACTTCATGCCTGTGTATAGACCTTTCTTTTAAAATTTTATTGATTTTAATTAATGTATTGGGGTGACATTGGTTAGTAAAATTATATAGGTTTCAGGTGCACAATCTTACAATACTTGAACATCATCTATGCGTTACATTGTGTGCTCACCACCCACACCTTCCTTATAGGTGAATCCATCTCCGCTAATCATGACACCATCTCTCATCTACCTGTTTAGTCTCACCTGCTGCATCTGTTTGGTTCCAACTGTGTCTTCTAGGCACATCAAAATATTTGTTATTCCTAACACAAGAGAAGCATTTTCTGCCTGCATGCCTTGATGTGCGAACTTCTCCTGACTCCCATCATTTCCTCTTGTTTGACTACAAATGATTTTTCCTCTTTCTGGTCTGGTAGGCAGTGTAAGTCACTTCTGATCTCGGAATATTAAGTGCAAAGCTCATGTCCCTATCACTGAGTTCATCATGTTGTGTTTTTGCTCTGCCTCCATTCAAACTTTTGTGATTTCTTTTAGGAAATAATCTGCTTTTCTGTATAGAGAAGTAGTAGATGCCTATTGAAAATTCATAAGATGCAGCAAAGATGAGAAAAGAAAATCTCCATAAGACCACCATTAGAAAATAACCATTCATAATAGCCTCCCAGAATTTTTTCTTCTTATGCAAAATATGTACAAATATTGTGTGTGTGTTTTGTTACTATAAAAATGCAGTGACATTCCCTCTCTGCTGGATAACCTGCTTTTTGTTTAGTTTTACAGATATATTTCCAAGCCAAAATACTTCTCTCCATCATCATTTTCAGTGGCTTTATGGTATTCTGTGGTATAATCTATTTAATCAGGCTGCTACCTGTGAACACTGGTATTCAATTTGATTGACATTCATTCAGTGGACACTTAATAGCTGCTTATCTGCTAAGTTCTGTGTTAAGTGATGAGGATAAAAAGAGCAGCAAGAGTGTGGGAAGCACAAATACATGATTACAGAACCCGGCCATGTGCATAAGGTGTGATGCAGCACAGAGGAAGGAATAGACACTTTACCATAGCATTGGAGGTAGGGCAACTGGCGACATTTTATAGCTGACTTTGATATCTGAGATCCATAGTGAAGGACACAGAGTAGGAGCTTGCAAGTGGGCAAAAAGGGAAAGAATGTTCCATGGAGAAGGAGGAACAGGAAGTGCAGAGGCAAGGAGAAGGAAATGAATGACTGAAATGACAGACACTAAATAACCAACCATGTCTCCCCCACTATCTAGAGATGGGGGATTGTATGCTAATGTGTGTGCTAAGAAATGCATTGATCTCTAAAGATTATTGTGCTGTGATCATTTTAAAGACACAATAATCAGTTGTCATGAGAACCATTCAAAAACATCCATGACCATCCTCTTGGTGGTTTAGCTTTTTGAATTATGATGAGCTCTCACCGACCTCACATTCTAATAGAAGAGATCAGCGACTAAGACAGGCAGCTGGAAAGACAAAGATACAACTCAGAGCAGTTCTACATAATACCACCCCTCCGTGTTTTGAGGGTTCATTGTCCTAACAACACTTCCTTTCTTTCCATAAACATTCAGACACACAATAACCATAAATAAATAATCTACTTTCCCTAAATCCGATTGGCTATGCTCCTATCACTAAGAACATCAGTATTTCACAGTTACTTTGTTTTTAATTAGGAGATGGATGTGATTTTACATCTGAAATTGATGTACTTTTGTTTAACACTAAGGGTGATAGTGAGGGGATGTGGCAACGGGAGAGGGCACGCACAGAGCTACCCATCAAATGCGTTCACTAAAAAGTTGTTAATGTTTCACTCCGTGTGTGTGACAAACATACACATCTGGTACTTATCTGATGGTATGTAGATTATTTTACAGAAGTTTATCAAACTCCTTTTGAGTTCTAGTGGTCACTCTTTGAGCTACCTTACGTAGCAGAACCAGCAGAAGTGACCCAATGTGACATACTATATCCAACAAAATATAAAATTCTAATACTGCTAGTAGAATGTCCACCCACATCTAACTTTCACTGTGCTCCACACACAAAGAGAAGACGTTATTAGACAACAGATACAGAAGAGGAAGTCCCAACTTCTAATTTGGGGAGGAAAGGTGCACTAGTGGAAGGAAACAGCTGTCTTCATCCACTTCTGGGGGGCAGGGGATGGTGTCCCAGCAGCTCGGTGGAGTGAGGGCCCCTTGCTCTTTGTTATAAGATGTCTACAGGTATAACCCACACGCACTTTATGGCCACAGCATTGTCTTAGTAATGACAGGAAACACATTCCCCAGATAAAGAGGAGCCAGGCGCAGCACACATTTTATTGGGAGCTACTTGAGGACAAAGCGCTCACTTCAGCATTGTGTAGTAAATCACGTAGCAAACCTTTGTGAACTGTTGGCTAAACACTAGGATGAAACCCCTGAGCCATGGAATGAATATTGTTACTTCCCATAATAATACATAACCAGCTACGGATCATGTTATAATGTAGAAAGCCTCATTTTTTAAATAAAATTCTATCTTGCTCAATAAAATACTGTCTAGTGAACTAGAATGGTAAGGGAGCATTTACCAGCTTTTAACATCCCCAAGACAGGTCAAGGCAAAAGCCTGAAAAAACAAAGAACAAAGAACTAAAGTCTGATTAAAAACAGGAAAAATATTTTTTGGTCAGTGGAGAGTGTGTTGGACTTTTCTTTCTTTTTTTTTTTTAGAGCTTCTCTGATGACTCAAAGAGCTGTTGAATTCGTTGCTAGACTCTACAAGCTAAAGAAAATATTTTTGAGCAATTGTCTCATTTCCTTAGATAATGCACATGTTTTCTGGTAGAATCTGAGAATGTGAACACAGTACTGTTCCAGGCTTCATTCATAACACCTGATCATTGCACTCCTCAACTTAGATCTTGAACCTTTTATAGGTACAGTCAAAATATAACCACTTTATATCCAGTGACGTATCATCTATCGCTTTATGTGTTTTTTCACTATTATTGTGTTACCTAGAAAAAATACTGATAGCTAAAATTACTATCATTAAAAGAAAATTCATGGGGCAACGCCTCGGACTGAGGCATTATATGAAGGGCAAAATTTATATACACTATCGCTTTTAATTCTCATAACAATCATATAAGGAATGTTTTATGGACAAAGCAACTGAGGAAGCAAGTGATGTGTGTACCTTGCCCAGAATCACACACGTTATCAGCGACTGAGCCAGGACTTACCCCAGATCAAATCTGTGGCCCATGCATGAGCCACTACACCCATGCCGCTCCCAATTCATGTTCTAAAAACTGTAATCAAAAAAGATAACTTAGAATTTCTCAGGAAACAATAATTAAATCTTAGAGTTATTCTTTTAGGAAATTAAATATTTTTGCATAGTTATAGAGACTACGAAACCATTTATGATTACGTTGATTAGTAGTTTAAAAATTTATACTTGGTTACTGGAATGCAAAACTTTGCAAATGATTCAGTTAAGCTGTTGAAAAGCAAGATGGTAGTGATGAATCATATTTAGCAAAAGATAGTGAGGAAACACTTATAATTCTTATAAAGAATCAAAATATTCAACTATAAGAAAAGTGCTATGTAGAAAGAAAGTCACCAATTTCCTTTTCTAGTTTTAATTCATTTTTTGGTTTCCATCGTTAAATCTACGTAAAGCATTATCCTGGGTAGAAACAAACTACTGGTTGCCACAAAACTGATGCTGATAGTAAAACAATCCCAAGTGAAGTAACAGATGAATTTTCCTATCAGAAGATGTGAGCCAGCCGGCTAGAATAACATTAGATAGAGCTGTAACAGATGCAGTAGAAAGGCTTGCTTCCCCAACTGACACTGTACTTACAGCAAAAGAACAAGGAAACCGGCAAGATAAATGAAGTCCCCACATGAGGGCTAACCTTTATCTTTCTGGCTGATAAAAGGAGATAATGTCTGCGTGGGCTTCACTTTGCACATTCACTCTCCTGTAAATTTTTTTTTTTTTGCATAAATCAGAAGCAACTAATTAAAAAAGAAATATTTAATTCTGAAATGTTCTCTGAACTGGAGTTCCATCTGGTTCTAGTTGAGTAGTAAAATCTGCTCTAGTTGTTAAAATTGGCAAGCAGCATTGGCAAAAAGAAACAAAAGGGACACCGTGTAGCAGGTTAATAATACAGCATTTCAACTAGAGTCATTTCCAGAATCCAGCTACTCAAAGTACTCCAATATGGAAACCATAAAGATTGAACGTGAAGGAGGAAAATGCTGTTCTAAGATGGAGACAGTACCTCCGAACTCCATTTCCTTGGTGTGATGGACACAGCATTAAGCTGTGGAAGATTTTTAATTTGAAAACAGTGAACCTGAAAATGCTCAGCTTAATTTATGAAACATATTTAAGACAAATATGAACCGAGTGTCTTCACACATTCTGTGCAAAACCTGAGAATTGTTTTCCTTCCATTTTTTTCTATAACAGATATAATTGTGTTCAGGGGAAAAAAAAAAGACAAAAATATCCCATTTTATTTCCTCTCTTATGAGAAAAATCTTATTGTAAAATATGGACATCAGGACATACTATATTATGATTACAAAGGAGAAGAAAATGAAATAATATTGGGGTTCCTCAGAATCTGAGATATAAGTAAGCAGCATCCAAGGCAATTTGAAACTGCTCTGTAGAGTTAAAGAGAAAGGTTGATTAAATCCCTATGCTTTACAAAAGCTTGCTTTATATTCCTAAGACATATACAACCTATGAACTCATTTCTTCTTTAAAATAAGGTCTTTCGCTTCAATACCATGTTAACATGCACATGGCTGCCTCAGAAACCTTTAAGAGCTTGGTCAAAAAGATGACCTTTAAATGGGCCACTCTTCCAACTAGAACACCCAAGGGTTATTGCTGGGCAATAAAGAACTTGGGAACTTAATACTTTTAATTAACATTAAAAAAATTCTTATTTGTAAGTTGTATTAAATGTAAAACCTGAGCCTAAGCCTTTGGTCTACAAAGAGAACAGGTACTCAGAACAGGCCAAATGTAATTCTGGAAATTTGGTTAAAAATTTAACTTAAAAATTCTGTGGTGAATATTGCTTCATTGAAGCTTCCTAACAGAGAAAAGTAAGTATGCTACAGTTCATAAAAATTGTAACCAGCCTCAAATATATGTAAACATGCGGTAGGTCTCTGAGTCAAATGACTCATAGGAAAGTCATAGCATGTGCCCTTACTACATGGGTTTACTATGCAAAAAATTAGTGACACGCATCTCATATGTGGCGGGCACAGGCTGCCATAGACTGTCCTGCCATAGCTCTTGGTCCCATCTATTAATTGTTTATACACGCTACTCATAAAAACTAGGAAAGCGCTTTCCTAGTAGAAGATCTAAAGCAGGGATTCCCAACCCCGTGCCCGTGGGCACCATGGCGCCCGCAGCCCGATGTGTGTGCGCCCGCCATTATTTGACTGCATCAGAAGTTTTTCATAAACACTAAGTAAAACTATCATTTATTTTTATACATTTGTTAGAATTTTAAAATATGGTTTGAGTATCTACACAGGTTTATTATATGCGTGGGTATGTTTGCGATATCGTATGTGTAAGTTTTTCCCTAGCTGTCGCCTTTGTACATGTCGCGTCTTGTTTAGCCGCTGCGCTCTTTAAACTCTCCTCCACCCAACCGGGAGCCACCAAGTTGCCATTTTGATTGCGGTTGCTGGGCTGATCGGGTCGTGATGGTTAGCTAGGATCACAGTGTTTTGATATATTCGATTTTAAATGAACTAAAAGCGAGGTAGGTAATCTATTATTATGGTGGCAATTTGATATGATATTGTAGTTCCATAACTATTTTTATTTTTACTTTTTAGTCCTAAAATGAGTGGACCAAATAAGAGAAAACGAACCTATAATTTTAACACAGACTGGGAGGAATCATATTGTTTCATTAATTTAAAAGGTAAATGCATTTGCCTGTTGTGTGGCAGTAGTATTGCAGTGCCGAAAAAACAAAATGTTGAACGTCACTTTCAGACAAGTCATACCACTTTTGATACGAATTATCCACTTAAATCTGAAGTAAGAAAGAAAAAAATAAATCAACTAAAATGAAGTTTAACTACTCAACAGACTGTTTTCACTAGACATGTGGAAAAATCTAAAAAGGCAACCATTGCTTCTTTCAAAATTTCTCACATGCTCGCAAAGAAGA
>PVKE010010931.1:0-41375 GCA_004027555.1 Craseonycteris thonglongyai
CGAATCCCGGCTCCGGCCCAGGCAGGACCCACGTGCTGAACTGGGGAGTTCCCACAGTTTGGTTCTCTAACTGTCTCTGTCTCTGTCTCTCTCTCTATCTGTCAAAAAGTAAAATAGAAATAACTATGCACTGAAGACAAAAAGATAATTTCTCTCTATAAATGTGAAAAGATAAAAAAAAAAAAAAAAAAAAAAAGATCACTCTTTAAAGCTATGTTTGTGTGAAAATCTGAAGTTCTAATAATAGGTAGCTCACACAGTTAACTTACTTTTTAAAGCTCCTCTTTAATGTTAGTATTCAGATTGCTTGAAAGTCATAGCTATAAAGTTCTTTTGGTTTTTGTATAATTATACTCTTACCCGCTTCCCAATAATATATTTACCTTAATTTATGTCACATCAAGTTTATATATTAATATTAGAATTAATTCTAAGATATTCCAGTTTGCGATGATAGACCTAATTTTGTATTATAATGGCAATTACAAGGCCTTAAAGTATTATATAACACTTGTTCAGTATGTCAAGCACATCTCTAAGCATTTTACATGCCTTATTTTATTTTTGCTCATATTAGTAATTTATACAAGGACTATGTTAAGAAATGTAGGATCTAAGACTCAAATCCAGTCGTTTTTGGTACCAGAGCTCAAGCCTGTAATCCTTCCTTTATATTTTCTGTGGTCACAGAACTCTCAGAAAAGTAAACATATATTTCTTCAATACTGATAAAACGTCTTTAAAGTGTATTTGTTTAAACATATCAAAATAAATGTGAACTGTATAATATAGCTGTACAAGGTTGGCAAGCTTACAATCCTACCATAGTGTATATATATGAGGCATAAAGTTTTTCATATTATCTTCTTTTTAAGTTCTAGAATTTGATGCCCCCCCATTTTTTATTAGTTTTTTATGTAAAACTTTGTCAGAATTATAAATTTTATTTTACTTTTCACATTATATTCCAAGTACAAAATCCTTGTGAATTTGCTTTCTGATTCCCACAATATTCCAGGAAAGCAGAGCACATTGCTGGCAGTACACATTTGAGAATTTACATTGTAGAATTAGCCTGTGACATTCTCAGGTTATTTTAACTTATCCAGGGGTCATATTATGACCCCTGAATGGACAAACTATCCAAGGGCGATGATGTCAGCTTTAATATCCAAGTGCTAAATTTTAGGTAAAGAAAATTGCAGATTTTCTATTGACCTTTAATCAAAGCCAAGCATTCTTTCTGAATTTTTTATTTTGTCCTTTACTCATTCATGCCTATGTTCAATTACTACCTTGTAAATTTTACTTTTGGAAATTGTGAATGAAAGCCAAGCAGCATGTAATCTCACATGGATTCTCTAATTTTATTCTAAGAATATATAATGTATGTGCTATTATTATAACATTTAAGCACACTAGTCAATAAGTAGCTACAGCTAATTGGTTTGACTCCAGATCATGCACTCTCTACCATATGACTATATGTTGCATTTACTCAGGAAGCTAAACCAATGGAGTAAAAAAAATCTTTAAAATTATGTTTAATCATTCATTCACCAAATATTCATTTTAAGGACACCCATGTTCTAGATACTGATCTAGAATAGTTATTTAAAAATAAATGTATAGGATGTGTACTTAAAAATTAGCATCAAGCCCAGCAAGTATAATACTTACACAAAAAAAACAAGGAATAAAAATTAAACTTTTTTTTTTTAATATATTTTTATTTATTTATTTATTTTGACAGAGGAGAGAGAGAGAGAGAAAGAGAGAGAGAGAGAGAGATACAGAGACAGAGAGAGAACTGAACTAGGGGAGCTCCCAGTTCAGCATATGGTTCCGCACGGGCCGGGGCTGGGATTCGATCCTCGGTCCCCCGCGCTGCAAAGTGAGCGCCTAACCCACTGAGCCATCCCGGCTTCCCCAAGGAATAAAAATTAAATGAGAGTTTTGAAGCACTATATTTCAAATATCAAAAGTTAAACTTTACATATTATGATAAGGTGACCAGACGTCCCACTTTTGGCGGCACAGTCCCAATTTTTAACAATTTGTCCCGCATCCCTCGGTGTTTTAAAAAAATCCTCATTTTTGGAAAGAATGCGCAAGCTAGGGAATGGCAGGAGATAGACCAAATTTTAAATCAAGAACCCTCTCCCCGCCAGGTCAATGGTGTCCCACTTTACCAATGTTAAAATCTGGTCACCTTATTATGAGTATAATTGACTACCGGGCTATAAAAAATATTTCCTGTAGAGCCATACAAAATAAAGTTCTATAGTCTTTTTTTTTTTTTATGTTCAGTTATATGATTCATGAGCTCTTTTACTACTAGCACTTCATTGAAAAACTGGAATCAGTAATCAAATCTGAGTCTCTGCCTAGGTCAGTGTTAAGACATATATTCTTGCTAATCAGGTACATCACAGTGTGTCTTTATAAAGGATAGATTCCTCTGCTTTCTGTATTCTTTTCTTCAAAGATTTTTTTTATTGTTTTTGCGAGAAGATGACAGAGAGACAGAGAAAAGGGGGAAGGGCCCAGAGCATTCTCCATAGTTGTACAGCCTTAACTGTGACATAATTTCATTCCACACAGGAGGATATGGGACCACAAAGAGTGATAACTGAACTGAAGGCCTCCCTCATGGGAGGTGAGAGCTTTCACTGTCATCCCAGTTATTACCAGATGTACCGCAGTTCAGCATATGAGTTTGCACGGTCTGGGCCCGGATTGGTTCCCTGGACCTTGCAGTTGCAAGGCAATTACTCAACTTGCTGAGCTATCCTGGCATCCTCTGTACCAAATCTTTTATTACTAAATCTTATGCATGTATAATTTTGCTATACTACTTTTAAAAGGGTCTACTTCTGCCAGATTCTGTATATGAGAATACAGTAGCCACTAGTCATATATGGTTATGTTGATTGAACTTAAGTAAAATTAAACAAAATTAACATTCAGTATCTTAGTAGCATTTATTACACTTCAAGTGGTCAGTAGCTACATGAAACTAGTGGCTACCATATTGGATAGTGCAGATATACAACATATTTCTTATCACTAATAGTTTTTTGAATAGTGCTGATCTAGAAAATAGGAATAAGGACATAAAAAAATCTAGGTTAAAAATAGGAAAGTGGTTTACGGCCAAGTTGTGAAAAGTCTTCAATACCATGGTAAGAAATTTAGAGTTTTGCCCTGTCAGCCCTGGTAAACCATGAATATTTTTAAGCCAGATGGCATACATATATTTGTGTTTCTGAAAGATAATTAGAACTAGCATAGAAAATACATTGGATGGCAAAAGAGGCAGGAAGATATATTTGGAGATGACTGCAATATTTCAAGAAGGGAGAGGGCATAAAATATATAATGATGGAAGGAGAACTGACTCTGGCTGATGAGCACACAATACAACACATAGACAATTTAATGTATTAACAGAATTGTCCACCTGGAACCTATGCAAGTTTTACCAACCAATGTCACTTCAATAAGAATGTTTAAAAGATTTATTTTATTGTTTTTAACAGAGACAGAGACAGAGAAAAGGGGGAGGGCCTAAGCAGTCTTCATGATTGTGCGTCATCAGTTTTTTGACATGGTTGTGTTCCACACAGGTGTGTGGGGGGCACACAGGGCAGACACTGTGCTGGGGCCTTCCACATGGGAAACGCACCCCAGTTCAGCATATGGGTCTGCATTGGCTGGGCCTGGGATTTGATCCTAGGTCTCCAGGGTTGTAAAGTGAGTGCTTAATCCGGTGAGTCATCCTGGCTTCCCCTACTCCAATAAATTTAACAATAAAATAAAATTAAAATTAAAATTAAATTAAATATAAAATAAGAAATAAAATAAAAAATAAAATAAAGAGGTATGTGTTAAATAAGGAGAAAAAAAAGAAGTAATATATTACGAAGAGCTGAAAATAGGGTATTAGAATAGAGATAAATTGTGGGATATTTTTGTTGTTTTTGTTTTTCTTTGTTTTGTTTTTTCCCCACAATCCACAATATTCACCCAGTAGCCCCTCCTTTGCAAAAAAAATATCTTATTTTTAGTCAGTGGATATCTATATGAATAAACATTCTTCTGTCTTTCATAGTTCTAAAATACTGAAAAGCTATATCACTCTTGTTCCTGAATGATATTTTGTAAAGCTCTTAGGAGAGATCATTTCATAATAATATGTGAAATGCAACAATAAGGTTACCTAAATAATTGTAATGAGCCAGTGGACGGGGGATGTTTCCAACAGACAGAGTAACTATATAGTGTCAGTTATGGCAATGGTCATATAATGCTTCTCTGTAGGTATATAGATACCACCAATAGCTCTTTTTTTTAAACCTTGATTTCCAAGTAACACTTCTTTATTTTCTCTACCTACTGAAATCACCATAGATTATTATAGCTAAGAAGGACAAGATTAATCCTGAGTAAAAATATCTTTAAAAAATGAATTTTAATAGTTGTACAGGCACATGTCTGAAACACATAAACAAATCAATATGAAATGTTCAAATGAAGAATAAAATTCTTTGTACATTGAACCTACCTACCCCTCAGAATTAACTATGTTTAAACCATTTCTGTTTTATTTTTCTCTGAAGCTCGCTTCCATTATAGTTCTAAATCTTAAAGTACCAAATATGAAAGTACTTATAATTTTTTTTAATAAATGCTAGAAACTATAGTTTGTCTTCTTCATATACTTACCTTCAAAATTTTATCTTACCTTTAATAGTTATATTGTTTAATTTTAAAAATGTAAATAATACACAAAATTCATTATTACATCATTATTATGACTAATTCTAATGACTATATATATATATGTATATATATATATATATACACATATATATATATATATATATAAATCCACAGTTTTTTCTTACCTAAAATTTTCATCATCTGTTTCTTCATTGTGTAAACACATTTTTAAAGATCAGTACACTCTTTGTTTTTTGACCTTATTTATTTTCTTGTTGCTTAATATTTTTACCTTTTATGAAAGGATGGGACATCTGTTCCCAAGTGATGGTACATTCTGGACCTTTCAGGGTATGTGAAAAATAATCAGCAAGAATATTTAACTGTTGCAAATATTGTAAAATTAAATCTGTACTTTTAGTGCAATAATTTTTTTCCCTAATACCTCATATCTACTTTTTTTACATTAAGATAGGCACTGAACAAAAGTGTCAATATTTAAAAACAGCTGTTTTATAAACAAGATGTACAGTTTTAGAAATGAGTTTAAAATGGGCACACAAGTGGAAAAAGTTTAGGACCCACTGGAATAGGAGGATGCAGTGATACTGTCTAGGGACGAGCATGGCAGCTTGAAGACTGATGGACTATAGCATAAATTCATATTTGTAGAATTTTTAATACCTGACTGGGTAACTTTGATACCTGAGAATTTTTTTGATTTTTCTATTCCAGTTGATTTCTGGGTATTTTTTTGTTTAAAACCATTAGGTGAGTTTTAGACTTCCTAGGTTAATTATCCATGTATTTCAGATTTTCTTTTTATCATTTTCTTTGAGATATATTTATCTATATATTGTGGTTAACTTCCTCAAGAATATATTTTACAGTGCATCAGATCTTTTTTTAAGTTCTGAACACTCTTATTTTCTGTTTTTTCACCTTTTTTTACTTTAATAGATATAATATCTCTTCAAGTATTTCTTAGTGAACTAATTAGAAAGTTTAATGTTCTCTTATATTTTCTGAATTATTAAAATCAGTAATTCTAGCTGTGATCATCATTATTTTTTCTTTTATATCATTGGTTTACCTTGTAAGTTCTTAGAAATTTTTGTGAAATAGACACCTGCAAATTTGGCATGTAACTGTTCAGTTCTCAACTGTGAGATTTTACCTTCAAATGTATAGAGGGAACATGGCATCTAATTGCTTCCAATTATAAATACATACATACACTAAATAATGTTCCAATATCAATTCAGGAGCCCTAGTCCTCCCCAGAGTGGTATGAATTATTTAGTATTGATTTTTCTATTTTTATTTTACTGTTAAATTTATTGAGGTGACATTGATTGGTAACAATTAGATAGTATGTATTTATTCATATATATATATATATATATATATATATATATATATGTATTTATGTATTTATTTACATTTGTTTTTAGAAGTTATGGAGTTCTAACCCTAATCAAACACCAACCTGTCAGTATCTCTCCTCTGCATGTACAGTAGATGAGAAATACTTCAGAGAGGGCCTCTATTCTGGAGGTGGACTAATGCTATGTTTTCCATTCTGTTTATCATCCCACTCTTTCTATCTTAGAGTGTCTCTGCAACTTTCATGGTAAGAACAACACCCACATTCATGTGCCTATTGTATGAGCCTCTTCAATGTGGCTTCCTTTGGTCTACTCTATCTGATGGCCTATTTCCATTTGTTCTTTGTCCTTTAACAACTCATCACAAATTCTGACAATTGATGAGCAGCTGAGCATCATGAAGACCAACCTCATATCTGTTTTTTTTTAAGATTTATTTTTATTTCTTTTTGACAGAGACAGACAGACAGAGAGAGACAGAGAGAGAAGGGGAAGGGCCCAGAGCAATCTCCCTAGTTGATAGCATTAATTTTCCATATAGTTTCACTCCTCAGGTGGGTGCAGGGCTACACAGGGCAGTAACTGGGCCGGGAGCCTCCCGCATAGGCCCCGGCAAGAACTGAACTGGGGGCACACCCCAGTTGAACACATGGGCCGGAGCTGGGATTCGATCCTCAGGTTCCAGGGCTGCAAAGCGAGCGCTTAACCCGCTGAGCCATCCCAGCTTTCCCCTCATATCTGTTTTTAACACTGATATGCGTTTTATCATTTTTGAAATTCTGACTGATATTTAAGTAGGGTTTTGTAAAAGTAGAGTGGTGAAAACTTATGCTTAGTTTGGCATTTTCACAGGCAACTTTTTAAATGTGACATTTATTGATAATATTATAATAGTATTACATAATATCAATAACAAAACCTAATATTTTTCTATTCATATTATTAATATTTAATAGTATTAATGATATTAGTATATAATATAAATCCTAATTATAATATTATATAAATATAATCTGTACATGTATGTTTTATTTACTACTTAATATTATTTATTTGATATTAGTATGTCCTGGTACTTAAAATTTATATTTCCATTTAATGTTTTTATATTTTATTTTTTACATAGAGACAGAGAGAGACAAAGAGAAGGGGTAGGGCCCAGAGCAGTTTTCTTAGTTGTTCATTATCAATGTTTGACGCGCTTTCATTCCATACAGGTGGACTGGGGGCCATGCAGGGTGGAAACTGGGCTGGGGGCCTCCCACATGGGAAGTACACCCCATTTTAGCATATGAATCCGCAGGGACTGAGACCAGAATTTGATCCTTGGTCCTCAGGGCTGCAAAGTGAGCGCTCTGCCCCCTGAGTGCTCCTATTTTGTCATTTAAATTAAAAGAAAATTCTATTTAATTTTGTTATTTTTGTATCACTTAAGCTGATTTATTTTTATTTTTTCAATGTTTGCTATTTTGAGGAGGTGGGTAGCAGGATCTTTACTTGAGAAGTTACAAGACAAGTAATAAAGTTGGCACTCTAGGGGAAGCCTGGGTGGCTCAGCAGGTTAAGCACTCACTTTGCAGCCCCCGGGACCAAGGATCAAATCTCGGCCCTGTCCCATGTGGACCTATAAACTGAACTGAGGTGTGCTTCTCATGCAGGAGGCCCCCAGTTCAGTTCTCACCCCCTGGTGCCCAGAGCCCAACCTGTGTGCCCGTTGCCCACCTGTGTGGAACGAAACCATATGGAAAACTGATGATGTACAACTACGAAGACAGCTTTAGGCTCTCCTCTTTCTCTCCGTCTCTCTCTGTCTCTGTCTCTCTCTGTCAAAAAACAATAAAATAAATCTTTTTTAAAAAGTTGTACTTCAGACAAATAAGGTTTAAAATGTACATAGAGTTTCAGTGGTTTCTAGGTCATGAATCTGTCAGTCAAAATATTCTATTGATACTATGTCAACTCTATTTTTTCTAACATATATAAACACCATTTCTATTTGTATTTGTCATTCATTAAAGTGTAGTTTTTTTCAATTTATAAATTTGTGAGGTTTGCAGGACAGCAGGAAAGAAAAATTGTCAATTTAAAGCTTATCGTTATTTTGACCTCTAGAGATTAATCCATTTTTTAAAAAACGAACCACTTGCAATTTTTCTCCATTTTTATGCACTTTAGTGTTTAATCATTGCTCTCATGCACAATTCACATCTTCTGACACACACACATACTTTCTCAATATAGAGCAATTTTAAGAGGTACATAGAATTTGTTTTATTCCATATAATCTTGAAATTCCCAACTAACAAACTTGTATTTTAATTACTTTTATGATGAGCATTTTAACTATGCTATTTAAAGACTAAGTGACAAGAAATTAATACAAATTTTTCTATTTTTGTATGTAATTTTAGTGCCACACTAAAATTTAGAACTCTAGTATTCACAAGTGTCAATTTCAAGAGATCTATCATTAACATTTAATAATATAATGCCAATGTTTTATGATACAACTAAGCCAGTGGAATCATGACTTTATTTGTGTTTAGGGCATTGCTCCTTATCTTCAGCCAGCACATTTCATTTCTAATATGGATATCATGAGTTCTGTGAAGCATTTATCTCTTTAAAATATAATAGGATGGGGATACTGGGATGGCTCAGAGGGTTGAGTGCTAGTTATGTAGCCCCAGGGTCTGAGGATCTGATCTTGGCCCCGGCCCTTTCGGACTGATGTGCTGAACTGAGGGGATGCCCTCATTTCAGTTCTTGCCAGGGCAAGCTTTCCATGTGGGAGGCCTCCAGTTTGGAACCCAGCTCTCAGGGGCATGCCTCCCATGTGGGAGGCCCCCTGTCAGTTTCTACCCTGTGCAGCCCTGCCCCCATCCATGGAATTAATCTTTGTGGAAAACTAATGATGTGCAACTACTGAAACTGCTCTGGGTCCTCACCCTTTTCTCTCCCTCTCTGTCAAAAACAATAAGAATAATATAAAGTACAACAGGATAATTTTTTTGCTTCTTTTTGCATTTACTGAATTCTTAATAATTTGCGGTTGGATTCTACGTTCTCCTTAGAAATAAAATGTATTTAATTATAAGTCAAAATTTTATGAAGTTTAATATTTAAAATATTTTCCATACATTATTTAAATTTTATGGCTTTTAGGTATATTTATTTCAAAATTTAGGGTTAAAAATTATAAACATTTTTATGAGGAAGAAATCAAGGGAATCCGGATGGCTCAGTGGGTTAAGAGCTCACTTTATAGCTATGGGGACTGAGGGTTGAATTCCAACCCTGGCTTGTGTGGACATATATGCCGAACTGGGGATGTGCTTTCTTTGTGATGTGCCCCCATTCGGTTCTCCCTGGGGCGAGCTTCCCACATGAGAGGTTCCTGGCCTGGTTCCCACCCCGCATGGCCCCTGTCCACCTCTGTGGAATGAAACCATGTTGAAAACTGATGATATACAACTATTGAGATTGCTCTGGGCCCTCCCCCTTCTCTTTGTCTCTCTCTCTCTCTCTCTGTTTTTCTCTGTCTGTGTCAAAAATGATAAAATAAATATTTTTTAAAAAGAAAAGAAAGAATTCAATATCAGATTAAAACAACTTTTACATATGATCTTAGACAAAAGGCTGAGCAGCGATAGATTAAAATAATTTTTATCTCAGTGTTGCATTTGTTGTTTAGATAATAAAACCACTGGTTATAATAAATTATAAAATCATATCTAAAGATAACCTCTCAACTAAATAAAAGTTGTGAAGAATGAGGTGTTATTGAAACTGCAATATTTATATTTTACTTGCCATTTTATTCAAGGTTTCAATAACTTTTTCCTGGTAACATTTTTGATGATATCCAGGTTTTTGTTATTATTTTGTTGATGCTCATTTTAATACAAAGTTTATAGCCAGTTGTGCTGTAACCTTCTCAGGAATCAACACTAGTGATGACAATAACAACTATTACCTATTAGCAGCTGAATGCTTGCTATGTTTCAAATATTTTGCTAGGTGCTTAATATGAATCAGCTCATTTAATCATCAAACAGATCTATGTATTGTTATTGTGACTTTTGTGTAGTAGAAGACACAGAGACAGAGAGCTGTCACATTTTCTGTTCAGGGTTTACTGGGCAGAGCTGAAATTTCTGACCAAGCCTGTCTAACTTCAAAGTGATTGTTTTAAAGTCCTATGGTATCCTGGTCTTGCTTGATTACGTTTTATATTTTAAAAAGTATTTTTATTGTTAAAGTATTATTCAGAGTATGGTAATATTAAAAAGTTAATATGATATGTGTCCCAGATAATCCTGATAATAATAATAGCTATTATTACTGGGCAAGATAGAGTATACTAATCATTTTATATAAGTTATGAAATTTACTTATAATAACCATCACACAAATTAAATGCTAATGTAATTCAAGCTATGAGGATAGCTAAGTTGGTAGGAAAAGATGAATTTTGAACACCAGTTGTTCCAAAACATGAGTTTTAAACTCTTTGCATATTCTCTCTCCCAAATATGATGCCTTGAGCTTATCACTACTGCAAACCCCATCATATCAGTTTTATTAATTCATAGCTTTTTAAAGTTTTTTTGCATATCAAAATGTCATCTTTACTATTCATTACTAAAATAAATTATGTAATATAATAACAAATTGGCATTTATGGCACTATAAATGTTTTAGTATAAAACAGAAATATACAGTTCTTTTGATTTGTAATTAGATTCATGGTTGACAACAGTATCTTTCAAAAGTATAAAGCATTTAATTTTTAAGGGTGTTTTTTTGCATGATCTTTGAATTATAAAATAACATTAAGTTATGTCTTACAAAGTAAATTATAATCTAAAAACATATTTGGGTTGAATATATCTGAATTTGGGGAACCATGATTAATTTATACTGCATATCAGTCTTTTAGAGTTGGTCTTGAGTGGACAAATTGAGCTTTTATATGCTGTTTCCTTTCTCATTTATCATTTCACTCAGGTATCTGTTGGACTGCTTCCTGGATCCACTCTGATTCCAATGAATAGCATTTCTCTGCCCCAAGACGAAGATGATTATGGGTATCAGTGTTTGGAGGGCAAAGATTGTGCCAGCTTCTTCTGCTGCTTTGAGGACTGCAGAACTGGGTCTTGGAGGGAGGGCAGGATACACATACGGATTGCTAAAATTGATTCTTATTCTCGAATATTTTTCCCAACAGCTTTTGCCCTGTTCAATCTAGTTTACTGGGTTGGCTATCTATACTTATAAGTTCTACTCACTGGGGAAAAATAATTAAGAACGTTAAATTCAATCTAATCTCCACTTCAGTAACAGAAAGTTTAAAATGCAGCGAAACCGATGTTTCAAAATAGTATTGTAACCATTTTATGGCTTTCATAGGTAAATAAAGTAGCAGCTTTCATACTAATTTACTTGATTTTATGTAAAACAAATTAGTTGCAAAGTTCAGTATACAAAATTACTATTATATATTTTACATGAATTTTATTTATTTTATTTATCACACTAGGATTTTGAACTTATATGTTTCTTAATTCAAATATAAGGATGGAATAATTTTAATATATATTTTATTTCAATATAATGTATCATTTTTAATGAGACCCTGATAATAATCACTAATATTTTTGTAGTAAATTCTTGCTTAGACTATATTGTTAATTTGATTTTCTTCTTGCTTTTTATTTGTGTGTCCAATTTGGAATAGAAATAGTTAAAAACATAAAGCCATGCTTTCTTAGAATTTATTTCCAAGATGTTTTACTCTCAAGAAGAAACTGATTTATTTAAAAATTCCTTATTAATTAAATAAAGAAAAGGCCTACTACTTTCACCTTATTAATGGTCAATTTTTATGACTTTTAGTCACACCCATTGCCTCACACAATATTAAATAAAACTCAAGTTACATTTAATTTTGATGATTTACAAACTACAGTGCAAACCACCAAAGCAATTTCTTTTAAATACCAGGTGAAAATAATAAGAATGTTACATGTAACTGTGTTATTTTTTGCTTCATAAAATTTATGTAATATAATGAGGTTAGCATTAAAATATTTAGCTCTACCAACACTAAAACTAAACACAGAGAGAACTGATTTTTTTTTTAATGTTTTACAGAAGTTTTACATTTTCTAAGTTGTGCTTTGTGGTTAAAGAATTATTACCTAGAAGTAGCAAATTGAATAATAGTCCATATTGAGGATATGGTGTTAAGTATTAACTATTAACATTTTTCAGAATATAAATGATCTGGAAACATTTTTAAGCATTTATTATGTATTGCATTTTTTATTTCCTAAATTTGGACACTGTCAGGTTTACACCTTTGGTATAAATTGTTCTGGTGTCCTCTTTTCTAGGAAACGAGAGAAGGCTCAAAAGTCACGCTAAAGGTGGAGTTCTGTTAGAGGCATTTCTGATAAACATGAGTGTGAAAGGTCTCTAAATTCTTAGAGATAGGAGCTAAGAAAGCTTTACTGTAGCTTAAAGTCTATTGGAAGTATTTTCCAAAATTTACCTTTTGTTAAGAGGAGAGTTAAATTTAAGCTTTAATTATTATATTCGTATAACTAGTTTGGCATATCAATTGCATATTCATTCACCATTACCAAAATTTCTGGAAGGTCTCCAGAGTGATCGTGGAGATAAGATTGAAAATTTGTTCTATTGCCAAGAGCAACTATCACAATGAAGTTTTATAATTAAGGCCTATCTTATGTGGAAGAAGCTATCACCTGTGCATTTCACAGTCTGGTTTTTAATACAATGATTCCTTCACCAAGTGAATACATGAGTAAGGCTCTGATGTACTTATGTCTATGTTTTTAGAATATGGAGTCTCATAAAATCTAAATGTACTTCATTGTGTGTTCCCCAGTTATTGCTAAATTTTTAACTTTGCTTATAAACCTCTGAAAAAATAATCAGAATTTGAACAATAATGTCTAAGTATCCACTGACACTGCTTTTTTGAATGGAGAGACAAATAAATTTTGGCCATGTAATATATTCACTTAAAATTATTCATGCTTTCATTTTTAGAACAATGAGTATTGATGGATGTTCTTAAGGTGAACATTTATTTAGGGGTAAGTGAAAAATTAAGTGCCCATTAAGAATTAAGTACTTCACTATAATGTATTGTGTCAATTTTCCTGTTTTAAGATGTTATCACGGGGTCAAGATTAATTCTGAGGTTCCTCCAAGTTTATCTGAGCATGACTATATTTTAAAACACTTAAAAATACTATAAATAGCTTTGATATTTTCATTGGTGTTACATTAACTTGGTTTTAAATGTTGGCAATATTTACAAATGGAAATAAAACTAATAAAAATGTTTTTCTATATGCATTCATTGTGTATACCATCAAAACAACTTTGTTTTCAAAACCAGTGATATTTTGAGCAGTTTGATTTAAACATGTAGATCAGAAATAGAGCTGTACAAATATTATTTCTAAAAATAAATGTTAAAAGGAAACAGTGCAGTTTGATTCATTTTATGAGAAGTACAACTTATTTTCAAAACGAATGCATTCTAATTTTTATTCTTCTCTACCTAAAGAGTTTTGCCATCTTAAGAAATACATATATATATTTAAACCTTTCTCTTTCTACAGTGAGGTATGTCTTAATTTACTAAATTCTAGAACTTGTGTATCCTTGCTTCTTTAAATGTTTTAACATTAACCAAAAGAATAGATATACAAAATAGGAAAGATTATTGAAGTCAACAAATTTAGAATCCTTTGAAAAAACGTTAATTCATGCACACTCATCCTTTAAATAAAAGACCAGAACCTAAAATTTCCATAAAGAGATATTATGACTGGCACAGTTTTAGTCTCTTGGATGTAGAATTGCATGATAACATTTTATTTATTCTTGAATTTCCTAGTTAATTTAGACTCACTTGAAATTAATTCCTAAAATACCAAGTAGTTTCTGAAGAAGAAGAAAAAAAAACTTCGATCATCTGACAATTCAGTAGGGAAAGGGCAAAATTCCTGAGTAAATTCATCTAAAATTTTAAAGATTTATTTTTATTGTTTTTGACAGAGAGAGCGAGAGAGAGAGAGAGAGAGAGATACAGAGACAGAGACAAAGAGAAGGAGGAGGGCCCAGAACAGTCTCCATAGTTGCACATCATTGGTTTTTCCACATAGTTTCATTCCACAGGTGGGCGCGAAGCTGCACAGGGCAGGAACTGGGCCAGGGTCTCGCCTGGTGAGAACTGAACTGGGGGCACTCCCCAATTCAGCATATGGATCTACTCGGGCTAGGGCTGGAATTCGATCCTCAGTCCCTGGGGCTGCAAAGTGAGCGCTTAACCCACTGAGCCATCCCAGCTTCCCCTCATCTGAAATTTCAATGTAAGTAGAAATTAGACAATTCATTGGATACATTTTAAGATAAAGACACAGATTTTATTGAGGAGTTTTAAAAAAGTTCTTAATTCTAGGGTAAAGCCCAGTAAATTTATACAAATAGAAAGAAAATCACCAGGATTTTATTTTCTTTTTTTTTTTAGTGTTTCCATATTCTAACATCAATAGATAGTTGTAAAATATGCTTTATTTCTGCTTAAGTACAAAGCCAAAATTGAGCATTCTATGTTTGCCAGTGATTCAGCATCAAACACAATGGTTGGTAGTACTTTCACATGAAGGGGCCCATAATTGTAAAATGTGAAGTTGTATTCTAAGTCAATACATTGTGATAAAATATATCTTATACTGTGATTATACAAGAAGAAATTTAGATAAAATTATTTATTTGAGTAAAATTTAAATTATTTACCAATAATTGAATAAAGCAGTAATAAATGAGTAAATATATATATAAAAAAGTTCTATACCAGTGCAATATTTCATGTGGCGGTACACTAGATTTGTGATATATTTCATTGATCATAGCACTGGAGTTGAAGTGATTCAGTATACATTTAATGCTTTAGCATTTGTCTCACCAAAAACATTTTGAAAATAATTTCTGACCAAACATTTATTAATATTATCAATTTTTTCGTAGCTCCTCAATATCATACCATATGAAATCAAGATATCCCTGGCATTGTTTCTGTATCATTGTTTTCACAGGGAGCCAGATACCTGAAAGTCACAAACCATTACTAAATCTGTATCAGAAACATTCCAAGTGGAGTTTCTGAAAATATTGACCGCATTGCTTTAGTGAATATTCTGCCTTTTTTCTGTTTGCATTTTGAAAATGAAATAACCAAATCCAATATTTATGCAGTATTTTCTATGTATAAGGTACTGATTTAGATACAACGGGAATATATATATAAAGATAAACTATCAAGGAGCATGTAATACAATGAGATGAATAGTTATACGTTATAAGGGAGGGAAGATAACTGAAAGTTTCTTGGATGATATGTGTTTAGAGCTGAGAGTTTGAGAATTCAATATGTAGTCAGTGAGGTTAACAGAGATCGTACCTCCCAGTTGAATAAACAACTTGAATAAAGAAACAGAAGCATAAGTTCAAATAAAAATTTCATCTTAATAGAAAGTTAAAATTAGTATAGAGACAAAGATGAAGCTACAAAGATAGGTTGAGCTGTATGACTGAGAGGCAAAAATATAAATTTCAGGAGATGGGGTGATGTTATGAATTTATGAAGAGTTCACAAAGACAGCTGAATATAAAAGAGCCATTTTAAATACTGCAGCAGTTTCATCTTATTGGTGTGTGACCTTTGAAGTAAGAAAAACCAGTTAGGAAGCTACTATAACACAAAGTTAAGAGAAGAGAAAGGTCAGTACTCTCATGATAGAAGTTCAATGGGAAAGGGAGAAGATAACCCCTGAATAAAGAAGAAAAATGGACATACATGAAGCTGTGATTAATGGGTAACATTAGCTGAGTGGCATCTAGTGCCTGATAAGAGAGAGGAGCCTATATTACATAGTAAGTAAGTATTTGTTTATAAATAAACACTAAAACACTACAAGAAAATTCTGAATATATTACAATCTTGTTTGCTGTTACTTTCAATATTTTAATCAAATGCTTACTTTTTAATTGATTTATGTTTTCATCATAATAAGATGAAAAAGAATAATCTGAAGTACAAATCATAAGATAATTCTGTCCAGATTATTATGTTTTAAGTACCTGTTTCTTTTTTCTTTTCTTTTTTTTTTTTAAGATTTATTTTATTGACTTTTGACAGAGAAACAGCGACAGAGAGAGACAGAGAATGGGGGAGGGCCCAGAGCAGTCTCCATAGTTGAGCATTAGTTTTCCATATAGTTTCACTCCACAGATGGGTGCAGGGCTGCACAGGGCAGGAACTGGGCCGGGAGCCTCCCACATAGGTCCCGGCAAGAACTGAACTGGGGGCACACCCCAGTTCAGCATGTGGGTCTGCATGGGCCTGGGCCGGGATTCGATCCTGGGTCCCCGGGGCTTCAAAGTGAGCGCTTAACCGGCTGTGCTATCCCAGCTTTCCCTAAGTACCTGTTTCTTATTAAAAGACCTTTCTCTACAATAATTTTCTTTTCTTTCTCTCTGAGGAAAAAAAAATGTGTTTGGACAAAGAGAGGAAGGGACAAAGTCTCTGAATAGAAATAGGCTGCAGTGGAATGAGACAAAAGTGGAAAGTTGATTTCTGATTCTGAAATATTTGTCTCAAAATAATTTTTATTGTTGGACAATGAAATGTACCTGGGATCTTTTAATCTGTGGTTAGGTAAGATGAGGCTGTGATAACTAACATGGTTAAGCAGAAAGGGGTAATCAACAGACTTAAAATGTGGATCTCAATAAATCACTGTCGTTAACAGTTTTTACATCTATTAAGTGTATGTTGTTGCTTTGCATACTAAAGTTTTATAGCTTGTGATTGTAATGGCTTCTGTTGTATGCTCTGCCTCATCATTTTGTGGAGCATTTTGTGAGCATTTTGTGGGCAAAGGTATCTCAGATTTTCAAAGTATTCTGTAAATTTGTGATTCTAAGTGCAAAATAAATGCAGTAACTTCTTATGAAATAAAGAGTTATGCTCTCTTAAAATGTGTCTTTTTGGGGAAGCCGGGATGGCTCAGTGGGTTGAGCACTCACTTTGCAGCGCCGGGGACCGGGGATCAAATCCCGGCTCATGCGGAACCATATGCTGAACTGGGAGCTCCCCCAGTTCAGTTCTCTCTCTGTCTCTGTCTCTGTATCTCTCTCTCTCTCTGTCTCTGTCAAAAATAAAAATAAATAAAAATATATTTAAAAAAATAAAATGTGTCTTTTTAAATAGTTTTCATACAGATATTCTCTTTCATTCTTTTAGCATATGTAATTATAACTTTAGCATTGAAGTTAATTTCTTTTTTTTTTAAGATTTATTGTTTTTGACAGAGACAGAGAAGGGGGAGGGCTCAGAGCAGTCTCCATAGTTGTATGTCATCTGTTCTCCACATGATTTTGTTCCACACAGGTGGGTGGGGTCCACACAGGGTGGGAATTGTGCTGGGGGCCTTCTGTATGGGAAGCACACCCCAGTTCAGCATATGAGTCCACAAGAGTTGGGGCCAGAATTTGATCCTTGGTCCCCAGGACCGCAAAGAAAGCGCTTAACCCTCTGAGCCATCCCGGCTTCCCCTGAAGTTAATTTCCAATCAATGGTATTTCATATTTTTCCATTTAAGAAAATAAACTTAAGCTTCTCTTTAATTGAGTGTTCTGAAAATAAATTTAACTGTAAAAGGTTATTTAAAGACAGTTAATGTTTATGCATGATTTTCGCTGCAAAAACTATGAAGTTCTGGATCATTCTAACAACTGATGATTTTATCTCAATCTAAACTAGGTCCAGTGCTTTTCTCCTTGATTCACATTGTTGTAATAGTTAAAAATTTCATCTTAATCTTGGATAATTCAAGTTGCCTTGTTACTATTGTATAACTGTACAACATATTCTCAGTGATGTCTCAAGTCTTTAGTTTGTTTTATCTTCTTTATATTTCCAACTTTTGTTACATTAATTCTTTTTTTTTTTTTTGAGATTCATTTTATTGTTTTGACAGACAGAGAGAGGAGGGGAAGGACCCAGAGCAATCTCCATGATTGTATGTCATTAGTTTTCAACAGTTTCATTCCACACAGGTGGACATGAGCTATGCAGGGCAGGAACCAGGCTGGGGACCTTGTGCATGAGAGGCACACCACCATGAACTGAGGGCCAAACTGGGGGAAAGGATACCCCCATTCATCATATGGGTCCACACAGGCTGGGGCCATGACTTGATCCCTGGACCCTGTGGCTGCATGATGAGTGCTCAAACCTCTGGGCTATCCTGGCATCCCAATTTTTTATTCTTACTGTTTTACAGTAATTAAAAAAAACTTTTAAAAGGTTTATTTTATTGTTTGAGAGAAGGTGTGTGATAGAGAGAGAGAGAGAAAGAAGGGAGGAGGACTCCCAGCAGTCTCCATTGTTGTATATCGTTAGTTGTAACATGGTTTTATTCCATACAGATTGATGTGGGGCCATGTGGGGCAGAAATGCAACCAGGGGCCTCCTGCATGGGAGGTGGAAACCTGCACCACAGAGGCATCCTAGCAGTTATCAGTTGTACCACAGTTCAGCATGACACAGACAGGACTGGGAATTAAACCCCAGACCTCATGATTGTGAGGGAAGCTCTCAACCTCTAAGCTATCCTGCATTTTTATCATTTACTTTTTGATTGATTGCCTGTGTTTATCATTTTGATTGATGTTATGTCTATCAACTTGTATATTTCTATTATTTTTCTGCTCTTTTTGGCATTTATTGTATTATTTTGTTGAATTTTAATTCAGTGTTTTTTTTAATAATTCATAATAATAATATTCAATATTGCCCATTTACCTGATAAAATATATATTGGATTCTCTATTTTCAAAGGAAAATTATTGTACATTTGTTGTACTGTGATTATGGTATAATTATGACTTTCTCTTTTGAATGATTGCAATGATTCTTTCAAATCATACTTATGAATTTTTTCTTATATGGTAGCTATTTTTGTCTCTGACATTCTGATGTTTACAACAAAAATATAGATAATCGATCAATTAATATGTGTGTATATATTTATAAAAGTTGCTGTTTATAATAAATGCTACAAGGTGAATAAATGGGCCTCAAATCAGTCAGATAGAAAGAATAAAAAATAATTGCAAATGTCCTGCATTTGTAGAGTAGTCAGAGGATGCCTACTTTAGATTACAATTAACATTGGATCTAAAATATAAGTAAAAAACAATAAAGAAAATTGTAGGGAAAAGAATTATCTAAGCAAAAATAATAAAGTATGCAAAGATTTCTAGCTGTGAACACCTCAGAATCTTTGAAATAACCTTAGACAGACTTGTAGATGTTAGCAAGTATTGCAGGACTTTCTAAGAAATAAGTAACTGAATTAATTTATATTAACAAACTAACCTCAAACTACCCTGTGGATCATAGATTGCAGTGAACAAACATGGAATTGGTGGGAGAGTATTAATTCAATTTAGGAATTCAGGAGAAATAATGAAAATGGTATTCGCAGTGGAGTTAGAGAAGAATAAATTTTGAAGGTAGAAACAACAAGTCTGTAATATGTATATTCTTTCTCAGAGTATTGAAACAAATATTAATTTAAATGCCTTACTTAGAGTATATGTTTTTCAGTTTGCCACTCTATCTACCAATCCATCAATCTTGGGTAGGCTGCTTCCAAAATTGTATACCTAGATAACCTACTTGGCCTAGAAGGTATTTAAATTAAGGGATAAAGACATATTTCTGCATTTGTATAAGTCACATTTCTTCAAAATAATTGGGGACTGTACAGAGTACATATATAGGTTATGGAGGGGAAGCCAGGATGGCTCAGTGGGTTAAGTGCTCACTTTGCAGCCCCAGGGACCGAGGATTGGATCCTGGCCCCAGCATGTGTGAACCCATATACTGAAGTGGGGTATGCTTTCCATGCAAGAAGCCCCCAGCTCAGTTTCTGCCCTGCACAGCCCCTGGCCACTTGTGTGGAACAAAACTATGTTGGAAACTGATGATGTATAACTATGGAACTATGGATACTCCTCTGAGCTCTCCCCCCTCTCTCTGTTTCTGTCAAGAACAATAAAATTAATATTGAAAAATATATATTAAATATTATGTATGTATGTATGTATGTATGTAATGGAATTACCAATAATTAAAGAATCCTGGGTTTCTTCACTCAAAGCTCCTTCTAAAAAAGTTATTGTGGTTACTATTAATGCTTAAAGTACTCCAAAAGTTACAACCTGAAACAATCATGCTAATATGCTCACAGTGTTTCTAGATTAAGAATTCCAATATGGCACAATAGGAATAATTTGTCTTAATTCCACCTTCTCTGGAGTTTCGATAGGGAAGATTAGAAGGCCTGAGGACCAAAATTATCTGGGGTCATCTTCACTCACATGTTAAAATAGTTTGATACTGGTTATCAGCTAGGACCTTAGTTGACTTCATGGCTAGAACATCTGTCTGCATGTTATCTCCACATGGGATTTCTATGCACAGGCTATTTTGAGCTTCTTCACAGCATATGAGCTAAATTGCAAGACTAAGTTCCTCAAAAGAACCAGGCAAAAGCTGTGTTTTTTATGATGTAACGTTGGAATATTTGTAATATTCCTTCCACTACAGTCATAAACCTTCTCAGATTATAAAGAACTAACATAACTTCTATCTTTCAATTGAAGGAAGGTCAAAATCACAGTTTAAAAAGACCTTGTATGTTGGGAAATATTGCAACCATTTCTAAAAAATGCAATCTACTTTGCAACTGGTGCAGTAAATAATGGAACTAGAATTATGATTTGATTCATATACTTTCTTTCAAAGAGCTAGTTATATATTTACTTCATTGAATGCATTACTTTAGTTTAATGTTATTTTAATTTATATATTGATAGCTTAAGGAAAGCAGGTCATGGTTGAAAACTACACCATTTAAAGATCATTAGGAAACATACTTTTTTTCCAGACTGGTAGAAAAAGCATTTCAACTTATTAGCTTTTCCTATGATGACTCACAGAATGAATCAGCTTTGCACTATGCAGTAAGCACAGCTCAATAAACTAATCAATAAACTAAGGCTTGAGCATATGCTATATATACTTCATACCCCAAGATATTTTAAGCTCATCAAAATAGTTCAAAGCAAATGCATACCCAGTATACATTTTTTAAGATTTATCTTTTTTTTTAAGATTTTTTAAAATTGTTTTTGACAGAGAGAGAGAGAGAGAGAGAGGGAGAGAGAGAGAGATACAGACAGAGAAAGAGAGAAGGGGGAGGGCCCAGAACAGTCTCCATAGTTGCACATCATTGGTTTTTCCACATAGATTGATTCCACAGGTGGGCGAGGGGCTGCACAGGGCAGGAACTGGGCCAGGGTTTTCACCCTGGTGAGAACCAAACTGGGGGGCACTCCCCAGTTCAGCATATGAGTCCACACAGGCCGGGGCCAGGATTTGATCCTCGGTCCCCGGGGCTGCAAAGTGAGCGCTCAACCCACTGAGCCATCCTGACTTCCCTCATGTGCATTCTTGAAGGTCTATATTCCTCACTGTTTAAATACTCCATCACTTTATATTGAAAACTAGCACTGTGAGCAAGCTCTGTAAACGTTGAGGAAACTTGTAATACAATTGCCTCTTCATAATTATGTATTTATTGGCAAAGGTTAAGAAAGTGATAAAAATGTTAAATTATGTAAATGTCACTCTTCTTTTATCATGTGATCAGTACCATACAACATGAAATAGAAGAATTTTATGAGATTGACATTCAACTAGGCATATGAGGCTGTCAGTAATAATTTACTGCAGGGAAGTCACTGTGTTAAAGTGCTTTTCACCCTTTGCTTCCTTTTATGTTTGCAATAAGCCTGTGCATTATTATTATTATTTTTTAACTGAACTGGGGGCCTCACTGCATTCGGGAAGCGCACCCCAGTTCAGCATATGGGTCCGCCTGGGCCGGAGCCAGGATTCAATCCTCGGTCCTCAGGGCTTCAAAGCGAGCACTTAACCCACTGAGCAATCGTGCCTTTCCCGCCTGTACATTATTTAGTGTCTTAAATAGTTGTGGTTGTTTTTTGGTTTTGTTTTCTTTTGTTTTAATTTTATAAAGACAAGTAATTCTGAACTCTAAGGTTCATATGTAAACTTTGCAATTGTATAATGATCCTTATTTTTTTCATACATTGGCTTTTGCACCTCTAGGTCTTATATCCAAATTACAGAAATGTGGGGAAGGCCAAAAGCTAATAGATCTAAAGACTGACTGCACATACCAGCCTAGTATAGTTCTTAAGAAGAAAAAAAAAAATCTTGCTAAAAATAACACCCAGATACCACCTTACATCTAATTAATGAGAAATGTATCACACAGTAACCCTTAAATCATAACAAAGCATTAGAAGACAAATATTTATTTTCTTCTTTTGCCTCTATAGTAGCAAAGGACTAAGGGGATAAAAATGGCTGCAGATACATTTTTAAAGCACTCTAGGGTCTGCTGAATATCCTAGAGTCAGTGCATTATTTTCATTCACATTTTATAGTTGACGTAAGTGTGGCTTGGAGGGGTTAAGTAGATTTCCCAATGCTGTGTGGAACAGAGCTAAAAAACTAGTTATCTGAATTCAGGGTCATGTTTTCAAGTGCTATTCAATGCTGCTTCTTATTATAGTCCTGTATCAAAAATTTATTATCTGATGAAAGCTCCCTTTGATAAGCCTTATGCTTTACATAAATATCAGGGACACATATAAACAATTTATAGTGTCTACAAAATGCTAAATGTTTCCATAAAAGTTAACTTTGTTAAATCCTTTGAAGTATATGTTAGCCCTCAATTTTTAAAAAGATTAATTTTATTGTTTTGACACAGAGAGACAAAGACAGAGACACAAAGAAAGGGTCCGGCACGGAGAAGTCTTCATAGTTGTACATCATTAGTTTTTGACATTATTTTGTTCCAAACAGGTGGACACAAGGTCATGCAGGACAGGAACTGGACCTGGGGCCTCACACATGGGAAACTTGCCCCAGTCAGGAGCCAAACTGGGGGTCTCGCACATGGGAAGCATATTCCACTTCAACGTATGGTTCCTCACAGGCCAGAGCTGGGACTTGATCCCCGGAAGCCCAGGGCTGCAAGACAAGAGCTCAGCATACTGAACCATCCTGGCATTACCTATTAGCCCCAAATTTTAGACTTAAAAAATTTCACCAAGGCTTATAAATTTAAGCAATTTGTCTATGGCCACACAAAAATAAGGAAGAGGTAAGATTTGATTCACGTTCTGCATAATTTTGAAGCATTTGCTCATTTTTACTACACAATGTAATTTTTCTAAATATAATGGCTATTCCTGATGCTACTCATTAATACCCAGTCTGCAAAAACGATTGTAAAAATAAAGTAATTACAGTTGACACTTGAACAATGCAAGGGTTAGAGGCACTGACCAACATGCAGTTGAAAACACATATACAATTTTTGACTTCCCCAAAACTCAGTTGTCCTTTGGTATCCACAACAAATTGGTTCCAGGAACCCCACAGTTAAAACCTGAAGATGCTCAAGTTCCTTATATAAAATGGTAGAAAATAAAGTATATAGTCTGCCCTTCGCATCTGGAAATATTCAAAAGCAGATTAATAGTAGTGTTTTGGATCCCTGCTTCATTGAATTTGCAAATGTGAAAACTGGCTATAAGGAGGGTTGACTGTATTTATTTTAAAAATATGCATATAATTGAACATGTGCAGTTCAAACTCATGTTTTCCAAGAGTCAACTGCATAGAGATGATGAAGAGATAGCGACGATAGAGATAGATAAAATAAAGATAGAGACAGAGCTAGATAGAGATAGAAATAGAGATAGAGAGAGAGATATAGGGATATATTTAATTGTGGTAAAAACACATAAAATTTATCATAATAATTTTTGAGTGTAGTTTAGTTGTGTTAACTATATTTACATTAGTGTGCAATAGATCTCTAGAATTTCTTCATCTTATAAAAACTGAAACTTTATACCAATTGAACTCATTTCTCCTTCCTCCCAGCCCTTGGCACTAAAATTCTGCTTTCTGTTTCTGAGTTTGACTGCTTTAGATACCTCATGTAGTGGAATCTACAGTATCTGATTTTTTGTGTTTGTTTTTTTTAACTCAGCATTTTATCCTCAAGTTTCATCCATGTTTGAATTTCCTTCTTTTCTTAAAGCTTAATAATATTCCATTTTATGTATATACCAGATTTTTTTTATCCATTCATCTGTCAATGGCCATTGTGTTGTTGCTTTCACCTTTAAGTTATTGTGAATAATGTTGAAGTGAGCATGAGGATGCAAATTTTCCTTAAAGATTCTGCTTTACTTTTTTTAATTTTTTTATCTTTTTATTATTTTATTTAATTAATTAATTAATTAATTTAAATTTTTTATTGTTAAATTTATTGGGGTGACATTGATTGGTAACAATTAGATAGTTTCTGGATGTAAAAGTCCATATCACATCACCCATGCATCACATTATGTGCCCACCACCCAGAATCAGCTTCTCTTCCATCACCATATATCCAATGTCCAATCCTACCCCCCCCAACTCTCCCTCCCCCCCTCTCCAGGTAACCACCTAACTATTGAGTGTGTTCATAATGCTGGTGCCCACTCCCACCTCCCCTCCCCACTCTCCTTTCCCCCTCCTCCCCTTCCCTCAGGCAATCACCAAGCTATTGAGTGTGTGCATAGGTCTCTGTGTCTTTGTTACTTTCAGTTTCATATTCCACCTATAAGTGTGATTATATGTTTCCTGATTCAGTCTGACTTATTTCGCTTAATAAGATGGTCTCTAGGTCCATCCATGTTGACACAAATGACTGTATTTCATCTTTTCTTATCACTGAGTAGTATTCCATTGTGTAAATGTACCACAATTTTTTTATTCACTCATCTTTTGAAGGGCATTTTGGTTGCTTCCATGTTCTGGCCACTGTGAACAGTGCTGCGATGAGCATGTGGGTACAAACATCTTTAAAGATTAAGGTTTTCAGGTATTTTGGGTAGATACCCAGTATAGGGTTTCTGTGTCATATGGTAATTCCATTCGTAATTATTTGAGGAATCTCCATACAGCCTTCCATAGTGGTTGTAACAGTTTACATTCCCACCAGAAGTGTATGAGGGTTCCTTTTTGTCCACAGCCTCTCCAGCACTTGTTATCCTTTGTCTTGTTGATTATAGCCATTCTAACAGGTGTAGGTTGGTATCTCACTGTGGTTTTTATTTGCATCTCCCTAATTGCTAGTGATGTTGAGCATTTTTTCATTTATCTATTGGCCATATATATGTCTTCATGAGAGAAGTGTCTGTTAAGATCATCTGACCATTTTTTAATTGGATTCCTTGTTACTTACTTGTTGAGTTGTACAAGTTTTTTGTATATTTTTTATATTAGCTCTTTATCAGAGGCATTGTTTGCAAATATTTTTTCCCAGTTAGTTGGTTTCCTCTTTGCTTTGTTGATGGTTACCTTTTTTTTTTTAATATATATATTTTTTTATTATTTATTTATTTTGACAGAGATTGAGAGAGAGAGAGAGATACAAAGACAGAGAGAGAACTGAACTGGGGGAACTCCCCAGTTCAGCACATGGGTCCGCACGGGCCGGAGCCGGGATTCGATCCTCAGTCCCCGGTGCTGCAAAGTGAGCGTGCTCAACCCACTGAGCCATCCCGGCTTCCCCTGATGGTTTCCTTTGCAGTGAAGATTTTTATTCTGATAAGGTTCCATTCATTTATTTGGGCCTTTACTTCCTTTGCCATTGAGGTGAGATTCATAAAGTCCTCCCTGAATCCCAGGTCTATGAGTTTAGTGCCAATGTTTTCTTCTATGCAATTTATTGTTTCCTTTATTATTTGGAGGTGTTTAATCCATTTTGAGTTAATTTGGTATATGGTAAGTGATCACAGTTTACATTCAGGCTTTTGCATGTGGTTTTCCAATTTTCCCAGCACCATTTACTGAAGAGGTTTTCTTTTCCTCACTGTATATTTTTCGCTCCTTTGTCAAAAATAATCTTTCCATATATTGTGGGTTAATTTCTAGGTTTTCAATTCTGTTCCATTGGTCCGTGTGTCTGTTCTTCTGCCAGTACCAAGTTGTTTTGATTACTGAGGCTTTGTAGTACAGATAAAAGTCAGGCTGTGAGATGCACCCAGCTTTATCCTTTTTTCTTAGGATAGCTTTTGCGATTCGTGGCCTTTTGTGATTCCATACAAATCTGATGATTTTTTAATATATTTCTTAAAAGAATGACTGTGGGATTTTGATGGGAATGGCATTGAATCTGTATATTGCTTTGAGGAGTATGGCAATTTTAACTATGTTGATTCTTCCAATCCATGAACATGGAATATCTTTCCATTTCTTTGTGTCCTCTTTAATTTCTTTTAAGAGTGTCTTATAGTTTTCAGTGTATAAGTCCTTCACATTCTTTGTTAGATTTATTCCTAGGTATTTCATTTATTTATTTTTTTGTTTGCAATGGCAAAGGGAATGGCTCTTCTCATCTCTTTTTCTGAAGTTTCACTGTTGGCATACAAAAATGCACTTGATTTTGGGACACAGATTTTGTAGCCTGCAACTCTACTGTATTTAGTCTATTATTTGTAATAGATTTCTGATAGAGTCTTTAAAGTTTTCTATATACAAGATCATGTCATCTGCAAAGAGTGACAGTTTAACTTCTTCTCTCCCGATTCTAATACCTTTTATTCCGTTCTCTTGTCTGATTGCTCTGGCTAGAACTTCCAGAACTATGTTGAAGAGCAGTGGTGACAGGGGTCAACCCGTCTTGTTCCTTATTTTAGGAAAATAGGCTTCAGCTTTTCCCCATTCAGTATAATATTTGCTGAGGGTTTGTCATATATGGCCTTTATTATATTGAGGTACTTTCCTTCAATTCCCATTTTATTCAGTGTTTTTATCATAAATGGGTGCTGTATCTTGTCGAATGCTTTTTCCGCATCAATTAAGATAATCATGTAGTTTTTATCCTTTGTTTGGTTTATGTGCTGGATAACATTGATTGATTTGGGTATGTTGAACCATCCTTGTGCCCCTGGGATGAATCCCACTTGGTCAAGGTGAATAATCTTTTCAATGCATTGTTGTATTCTGTTAGCTAAAATTTTGTTTAAGATTTTTGCATCAGTGTTCATCAGTGAAATTGGCCTATAGTTTTCCTTTTTGGTATTGTCTTTCCTAGGTTTTGGTGTTAGGGAGATATTAGCTTCATAGAAAGTGTTGGGTAATACTGTCTCCTCTTGAATTTTCTGGAGTAGTTTCAGGAGGATGGGCATTAGTTCTTTCTTTAATGACTGGTAGCACTCATTGGTAAACCCATCTGGTCCAGGCCTTTTGCCTTTGAGCAGGTTTTGGATAGTTGTTTCAAGTTCTGTACTGTTGATTGGTCTATTTAGGATATCCAAATCTTCTTGCTTCAGTTTAGGTAAACTATATGTTTCTAGGAATTTGTCCATTTCTTCTAGATTATCAAATTTGTTGGCATAGAGTCTTTCATAATAATCTCTTATGATTGTTTATATTTTTGCAGTATCAGTTGTGATTTCTCCCCTATCATCCCATATTCTGGAAATATGAGATTTTTCTCTTTGCCCTTTGGTGAGCCTAGCCAGTGGTTTGTCAATTTTATTGGTTTTTTCAATTAACTAGCTCTATGTCGCATTAATATTATCTATTGTTTTTCTGTTCTGAATTTCATTAAGTTCTGCTTTAATTTTTATTAATTCTTTTCTTCTCCTGGCTTTGGGGTACCTCTGTTCTTCTTTCTCTGGCTCTATCAGGTGAGATGTGAGGGTGTTTACTTGTAGTTTTTTTCTTTTTTCTTGAGATAGTCCTGTAATGATATAAATTTTCCTCTTAATACTGTTTTCGCCATGTCCCACAAATTTTGGTATGTCGTGTTTTCATTGTCATTCGTTTCTACAAATTTTTTAATCTCTTGTTTTATTTCCTCTTTGATCCAGTCACTTTTTAATAGCATGTTGTTCAATATCCACGTATATGTGGTTCTCTCTGCACTTGATCTTTTGCAGTTGATCGCTAGTTTCAATGCTTTGTAGTCTGAGAATACACTTGGTATGATTTGGATGCCCTTAAATTTGGTGAGGTTGGATTTAAGTCCCAGGATATGATCTATGATCTATCCTTGAAAATGTTCCATGTGCAGTAGAGTAAAATGTATAGCCCTGTGTTGCAGGATAGAATGACCTGTAAATGTCAATTATGTCCTTTTTCTGTAATGTATCATTTAAAGCTGCAATTTTCTTATTTATTTTCTGTTTGAATGGTCTGTCCAATGTTGTCAGGTGTGTGTTTTGATCCCCTACTATAATTGTATTTTTGTCAAATTCTCCTTTTAGATCTGTTAGTAGTAGCTTTATAAATTTTGGGTTTTCTTGATTGCTGGCATATATATTGATGAGTGTCGTGTTTTCTTGTTTTATTGTCTCTTTTATCAAAATGTAATGTCCATCTTTATGTCGTATTATTATTTTTATCCTGATGTCTTTTTCATCAGAAATCAGTACAGCCACTCCTGCTTCTCTCTGACTGACATTTGCCTGCAGTATTGTTTTCCATCCTTTTACCCTGAGTCTATGTTTGTCTCTGTGGCTGAGGTGTTTCTCTTGTAAGCAGCAAATGGTTGGATTTTATTATTTTAATCCAGTCTGCTACCCTGTGCCTCTTTATTGGTCAACTCAATCCATTTACTTTTAGGGTGATGATTGATCTATGAGGATATCCTGTATCCATTTCTTCCTTCCTTTTTATTTCTTTATTGTTCCTACTTTTATCCATTTATTTTGATTTCTTGATTCAGGCCAAATAGCCTCCTTCAGTGTTTCTTGCAGTGCCGGTTTTGAGATGGTGAATTACCTCAGCTTCTGTATATCAGAAAAGGCCTTAATTCCTCCTTCATACCTAAAGGTTAATTTTGCTGGATAGTTAATTCTTGGCTGGAAATTTTCTCGTTTAATATTTTGAATATTGGGCTCCACTCCCTCCTGGCTTGCAGAGTTTCTGCTGAGAAGTCTGATGACTGCTTGATAGTTTTTTCTTTGAAAGTTATATTTTGTTTTTTCCTGGCAGCCTTGAGGACTCTTGCTTTGTCTTTGGTTTTTGTCATCTTCAGAACAATGTGCCTTGGAGAAAATATGTTAGAGTCTAGGTAGCTAGGGCTCTTGTTTTCCTCCTGAATTTGGGGTTCTAATTTATTCCATAGGTTAGGAAAATTCTCATCCACTATTTGTTTTAGTACACTCTGAGAAGATATCATCTCGCTTCCTTCTGGTACGCCTAGTATTCTAATATTGTTCCTTCTGATTGAGTCAGAGAGTTCTTGTAGGGCTCTTTCATTTCTCTTGATTCTCATTACTCTTTCTACTTCCCTCTGTGAAATTTCAATGTTTCTATCTTCAATTTCACTCGTTCTTTCCTTTCGTTGGTAAGCACTATTTCCTATGCTGGTCAATTCTATTTTCAGCTCTCCAATGATGCCTTTCCTTTCAAAGAGTTCCCTTTGGTTCTGTTCTAACTTCTCAATTTTATTGGTAAAGTACTCATTTTGCTCAAAAAAGTTTCTGTTGAAGTCATTTAATTTTATCTGGTGACTTTACCAGCATTTACTGAGCTCTCTGAGTGTGTTGAATATTGCAGCCTTGATTTATGTTTCACTTAGATTTGATTACAAGTGTGCAAGCCCTTTTTCTAAAGAATGCCCCTGATCTTCTGGAGGGGCTGTGGATTCTGAGGTTTGCATTATATTTGATATGGTTCTTTTTGCTTTATGTGTTAGTATGTTTTCCCTCCGGGGGTTTGCCTATCAGATGGGCTTCTCTTTATTTTTTCTTATGGTCTCAGTTGTGGGAGGAGGAGATTTTAGGAGGAGGGTTGAGGGAATCAGTCAGTTTCTGTGTCCTGTGGTTGCTCTTCAGGTTGCTGTCTTAGCTATTAGAAAGCAGGGTAGTAAGGGTGTGTATGGGGAGTAGGGTCATGTGAGTAGGAGCTAGGGTGGGCCTGAGACACAATAGCAGATTCCTCTTTCAGCAGGGGTGCTGGTGGTTCAGTGCCAGCAGGGCACAGGAACTCTAGTCTTTCTCTCCTTTGCTCAGCTGGTTTTCCTTTAATCATGTCTGTGAGCCCAGCCCGCAGGGCGGTGGCACAGTTTGGCCGGGGCTTGGTCGAGGCCTTGTCAGCCTCCCAGGAGGTGGCGCAGCTGCGGCGCATTGAAGCTGGATGGGCCATGGGGGCAGTGACACTGTGGCAATTCAGTTGGCGGGGCGCCAAAAGCCCAGTAGCATACGCGGGCTGTGGCGGTGCCTCGGCAGCCCTGTGGCCTCCTGGTCTGTGTTGTGCTCGCCTCCTGGTCTGTGTTGTGCTGAAAGCCTGGCGGGGCATGAGCTGTAGCTCAGCCAGCAGCCGCACTAGGCCCATGGCTCTGCAGGGTCCCAAAGACCTTCGGATTCACTCTCAGAACGTCTAATGCAGCGGAGCGTGCTGCCTCCATGTCCACTTGAGCCGCAGCCCTCACTCCAAGTGCCCTGTCTTCAAATGGTGCTCTCTCAGAGTCAATCTTCTTCATAAATTAGGAGTGCTGAGCTGTTGTGGGCTGATGTCCTGCTCTCTCCCTGCCTGCCTGGGAAGTGCAGCTGCCCTGCTCCACAGTCCCTATTCCACCTCAGGCTCCGTGATCTGACCAGGGCACCGTGTGCCGCCCCTTGAGTTCGGATGTTAAATTGTCCACAGTCTTGTCGGACTTCCACTCTCCTAAGGTCTCAGCTTTCTGCCCGCCCTCGATCTAGCTCCACTTTGACCATAGTTTCCCAATCCCCTTTTGTTTTTGCCAGCCTTGGGCCACACTTTGCGTTCCTGTTCCCGAACTGCTCTTTCCCCTTTTCTCTCCCGTTCTCCCCTTTTTCTTCTAACCTTTGGGTGTTGTTCTGTGTTGTGTGGTTCTCTCAGTTGAGGGTGCTTCTCAGGGTTTCCCCTGCGGATTCACCTTTGTTCTTAAGTTCCTTCCCAGGTAGGTATTGGGGTTCTCATGTCATGCCGCCATCTTTTTTCTTCTCTGAAGATTCTGCTTTCAATTCATGGGAAATATGTATATATGTACAACTGTTGGATTATAGTACAAGTAATTTTAATGAATAAAATAATTTAAAACAAATCTATAAATTCCATTTGGTGACTGCCCTTTTATTGTCTTCTTTTATTCCTGTAGTCTCATGCCCTGGCATTAAATGTACATAAATGAATTTAAAATAGTAAGTTGAAGCAAACGGTTGAGAGGTTTTATTTTTAGAACAAGTTAACTGTAAATATTTTAATGTTAGTTTACTCATCTGTGATCTGAGATTATGCTGAGGAAAACATCCCCAAACTACAATTTAACGCATTGGGAAAAAAAAAATAAATAAAATAATAATTCCAGCTACAATCTTCAGATCACCCTTGTATGTGTCATGGGCCCATTTTTGTTGGAATAGATTAAACTTAAGCAGTTTTTCCTGTTTTGGATATTTTGTAGTTAATTTTGGCTATTTGGAAAATATGGGCTGTCTGTATAGATACGAAGTATAGTTTTTCCATAAAACAGATGTTTATTTTGTATTAAAAATAACTTGTTTTCCACCATTTGTATACATGTGGTGATATTAATGCTGAAATGTAAAATTCAGGAATTAAAATGTGACCCTGTAATTCTAAAAAAAAAAACAAACTTAATTTGTATCCTTTAGCTATCCAGTTATGTAGATTAATATAAATAATCTTGTTTCTCCAATTTGTCAAACCTGTAATAAAATTGTCTGTTTCAAATCTGATTCTGGACATGCATGTTCTGCTGAGTCCATTCTCCAATGACAGTGACTGGAAAACAACAACAACAACAACAACAAAACCCCACAAAAGCTTGTATTAATACTTTAGGGCTTAGCTGGGTATGTGCAGTCTGAACACATAGAGAGGCAATTTTTGGAGAGATCTGAGGGCTGGCTTTCAGGCTGGCATGCCTGTTTAATACAGTTGTGTCATGCTTTCTGAGTCATTGGGTAAGCCTTTCACTGTTCTGTGCCTCAGCTTTCCTTTGTGTAAAGTGGGAATAATAATCATAACTGCCTCTTAGGGATGCTGTAAAGATTAAGCTAGTTATTATGAATGAAGTTCATAGGACAATATCAAGTCCATGTTATATATTGGCTCTAAGTACTTTCTCTTATTGTCATTTTTTTTTATTGCCCACTCATTTTTAGTTCTTAGGAGCCATTCCCTCTCACAAATCCTCAGAGAAAAACATGGCTCTTATTCTCACTAAAGTTAGCTCAATATGTCATCTGCAATTTCCTATAGTATTAGTCATTTATGAAAGTTGTTTAAATTAGAATTGAACTATAGTGTCTTCATGATGTATCACCATTGTTCAATTGCAGACCAGTCAATACTATTAATATATTTTAAAGTTTCACCCTCATGCTTGATTGGATTTTTGTAAATAATTCTGAACATGTAGTAACAGCCCAGGTTATAAAAATTAATGAAGTCCAAAACTATGTCCTATTCATTGTTGTAATCCTAGTAACAAAGAGCTGGGAAGAACAAGATTTTATCTTTCTTGGTCTAGTTTATTTTACTTCATTGAAATGGTCAAGAAAAAGAGGTGTGTAATACAGACAAAGAAAAAGCAAAACACATACGAAACTGGTCCTTTGGCAACAAATGTCATTTTTTTTAATTTTAGTAAATTAGTCCTTGACTCTTGGAACAAGCATAGACCTAGAAATTTATTGCACCAACGTACCAAAATTTTACATACCAGTATCAGAGAAAATAGAGCTAGAGTGACAGAGAAGCTTCTTTGGTGCATAAGTCAAAGTTAGCAATGCTTTCTGGAGCAGCCATGACAATTAGCCCTGAGAGGTACCAAGCTAGAAGTGCTAGGGGGCTACTAGCTCTTGTTTGCCAGATAGGAAGAAAGTAACATGAGACCATAAAGTGCATTCAGTTTCATCATTTCTGAATCTCCAGGTTGTGTCCTCAAACATTTTGGGGTATATTTTTTATGTTTCTTTCTAAATCTTTCCACCCTTCTGCTCTCTGCTCAGAAAACTGACCTGTATGAAATTAGATCAAAGGTCTCCTCACCCTCTGGCTTCCAGGTAGAGTTTGCCAATGGAGAGCACTGGGAAAGATCAGTGGAAAGAAGGGAAGCAATGTCACTGAGATGTTTATTCCACAGGTTCCCTCCAGCAGGGTTTCCACAGCTACCTGTGTCCTTCAACTGAAGGTCACAGTGCCCATTCAATTTCCTTTGGCCCTCAGCCTTTTTTTCTTTTTTTCTTTCCCCTAGCTTCCTTTGAGCACTCCCTTCTCATTTTGACCTCTGGCATCAGTTCCTACTTCTGGCATTATTTTCCGAATTCTGGAAGATAGTTGCGGGCTTTATTAACTATTTCCCACAATTTTGTAAAGTGTCATTTAATCAAACCTTTCTCGAATTATACAATTAAATATTTCATCATTTTCCTTCTGGAACCATGACTAAAAACACATCAGAAACCACTTTAAGGTACCAATAATTTTTCTTACTTTCCTTACTTATCCTTGAGAAGACAAAGTCAGGGAAAGTGAGAAGGATCATGCCAGTAGTATAAATGGTGAACAATTTCATAATATTCTTTAAAATCCAGAGATTATATTGTAAAAACAGAATTTATAAGCAAAAGACTTGAGCTTGAGTTGTACTATGTTAATAAAAGTCATCCAGGATCTTTGGATCACTGTTTTGTTGTCAAATAAAGTTTTTTTATTATTGGACCCTCCCATGCCATAGGTTTTGCTATTTGTCAGATGAAATTATTAATACAAAAATGCTTGTATATTTAAACAATATACTAATACTAATTATTAATATTAATGCTAAGTGAGGGCTTCATTATCTTAATTTTCCATTAAATAATTTTCTAAAAAGTCAGAATGAAGAATTGAAATTTTATCAGTTTAATTTGAAGGTTAGAGGCTAAAACAAAATTAAAAATCTAAATTATAAGAAAATTGTAGTAGCATACTTAAACCATACTTACACCAATATTCAAGATTTGATTTATTGTAAATGTTGAGTGTATCATTACAAAAGTTACTTGTTGCATAGTATTATCTTAAATAAGTCTTTCCTATTTTATTTAGAGTGTGCAGTTTTTAACAAACTACATTTTGTTGCTATTTGAAATGTAAGTTTTTACAATTGAGGTGCATAGCCTGTAATGCAGAGGGAGAGCACATGAGTAATGTGCAAAGTAAATTAAGCATTTATTCTACTGTAATTATTCAGAAAAGGCTGCTTGTATTTTAATATTGTGAAAAATGTTAAAAGTAGGATTTTATGTTTATACAAGTAAGTTTAATGAAGAAACATTCTTTAGGTTGGCTAAAGGGAGAGAATAATAGAATTATTTTAATATTTGCATTTATTACTTTGTCAATTTTAGTGGTAACCAAAATCTTCTTCTAGATTAATCTACTTTATTTCAAATAGAATTGAAATAATTATAAAAACATATGTGTGTTATTAATAAAACAGATTATAGTGTTTTTTTGCATATATAAATTCTAAAAAAACAAGGTTATTGAGAAGCCAGGATGCCTTAGCGGGTTAAGTGCTCGATTTGCAGACCCTGAAACTGAGGATCAAATCCCAGCCCCAACCCATGTGGACCCATATGCTAAACTGGGTTGTGCTTTCCATGTGGGTGGCAACCTAGTTCATTCTTACCCCCCAGTTTGGCCCCTGGCTTGAGGGGGCATGCCTTCCATGTAAGAGAACCCCAACCATATTCTGCCCTGTGGGGCCCCAGCCCACCTGTGTGGAATGACACCATGTTGAAAACAGATTATGTACAACTACGAAGACATGTAACCAAATATAAGGATCTCTACAGCTATATGTCTCTAAATTTAATTTCAGTTCACAAGTATATGAACGTGGAGAAGGTATCTAACATACTGAGTTTCAGTTTTCTCATCTTTTATTAAAAAAAAAGCCCTTTGCTTTGAAGAGTGAATTATTAACATGATACATTTAACATTCTAGACACATAGTAGGTGCTCCAGAAACATTAAATCCTCCCCTATCTTTTTTATGCTTTTATGAATATAGCATTAAACTTAAAGAAAGAATCACAATTTTTTTTAAGTACCGTGCCATGATGACAGAGAAGGGAGAACTGAAAGTTTGAGGCAGAACATAACCCTCTTTCCTGTTTTTCTGGCTTTTAATTTTTCTTCACTAACTGTTTGCTCAAAGGAAACAACATTTAATAATACAGGATTTTTGGAATGGCCTCAGAATTAATCCTAGCTAATATAGCTAGCAATAAACTAGAAATAATTTTCAAAATCTTTCAATTTGACTTTTCCAGAAACTTTATTTCATAATTTGCAAAAAATAAAAAAAGCAGAACTAAGAAAACTATAGACCGTTGCATGGGAATAGGCAATACATTTTAACATTATAGGTAATACATATTGCATAAAACACTAGACAGTAAGATTCAGCAACCATAGTCCTGTCCCATGGCTGATAGAATATTACTGACTGCACACTGTTAAAATCTTCTGAAATGATTATGCAAGAAGGTTGTAATCCACAATACCTGACAGAGATAACAAAAATGTAGCTTCAGACAGAATTTTTTCAAAGCTAGGTTTTCATTTCCACATGCTGCATGTATGATAAATCATACATATGACAATTTAAAACAATATTGTTAGCTCAAGAACTTGCTATTATAAATGTGCTCATATGTAAATATATTTTTAATATTTTAAGAAAATATAACAGTTTGAGAAAAAGACATATATTATCTCTTTTAGTCCATTTTACTGTTATTGAAAAATTACAAAGCAAATAGTAAAGAAGTATGTACTAAGAAGTTATAATAAACAATATTTTTGCAATTTATAAAAATTAATTTCAAGTTGAGTAGTTTAATCTTACACGTTTCCCCTTTAATACCCATTTTCTACAAGAAAATTTCATAAATAACATTTTATTAACAGTCAACATGAAAAGCATATTAAATGATTTTAGGATACTTTAATTCTACCATTTGAAAAATTCCTGGTTAGCAAGAGAAGCAAAAGAAGAAAATGAAACCACGTCAGGGAAGAAAATTGTCAACATGTGCTTAAATAATGGTAATGCTTTATACAACATTCCTTTTAATTCCTACAGTCTCATTATGAGGTAGTTATTTTAAAATAAGGTACTAAAAGTTTAGGTAATAGAATTATTTTTTAAGGGCATGCTATTGGTAAATGGCAGAGTAAGACTTGAATTTAGATTACTCAACTAAATGTGAGTATATGTGTGTGTTTATTTCGTGCATGATCTGATATAGAGAATAATAATAGAAATATGACTACTTCTATAAAAAGCAAAATAAAATAATAATAGAGTCAAAGAAACATTGGAAATGGTAGCTCTCAATGTGAAATATTATAATAGATTATTTCTCCAAATGACACTATTTCAGAACAATATTTTATTTCTAAGTTACTGAAAATTTACAAACATTCTATTATTTCAAAGGTATATTAGTGAAAGGGACATCATCAAGATGGCAGCTTCAGAGGAGCTCTTGAAACTTCTCCTGGAAAGAACAACAAACTGAACAACTAATATCCAACTAGGGAAGCTAGAAGCAAAACATAATCTCAGCTGAGAGACCCATTCATCACAAAAAAATACCTAAAGGCCAGAGAAAGGGAGGCAAGTAAAAAAGAAGGAAACAGCAGTGTGAAGACATGCCTCAGAGCCCAACCTGTAGACCTACAGAGTGACTGACCCAGAGACAGGAGGAGAGACTGAGGTGGGATCTTGGGAGCATGGGCCAAGGTACAGAATGACTCTGGGCAGGTTGGAGGTTGAGAACAAACAAAGCAGAGGCATGGGTGGCTAGAGCTAGGGTAGATGGCAGAAGCAGGGCACAAGCTGCTGTAGTGTGACACTGATGGCAGGAGAGTGGAGAAAGCAGCCAGAGTACAGTGTGGGACAGCAGACCATGGCACTGGTGTCAGCTGAGGAGCAGTATGGGCAGCTGGAACATGGGTTTGACTACCAGCACATGGAATAAGTGGCTGGAGAGTGAGCCCAGAAGCTGGAGTGTAGGGTTGGCAGCTGCAGCAAGAAGAGAGTGGCTGAAATGTGCTAGTGGTTAAAACAGAGTGGCACTAAACAAGATAGGCCTCTAGCCAGAGCACTGTGCAGCTTTGGACACAGAACCTGGTTGCTCCCCCTTCTCTCATTCAGGCTCCCCAGCCCCAGGTCTGCCTTGTGCCTGCATAGTCACCCAAAGCCAGGAGGCCACCATTACTCTCTAATTCAAACAGACCTACACATTTTCTAACAAATGTTACCCCACCCTTCCTGTTGATGCTGGAAAAAGGATCCAGAAAAACTGAAGTTCAGACATGGCAGTTTCTGACTGCACTGAAATATCAGAGACATAGAATACCACTGCCTACAATATCTTTCCAAACAGGAGACGCACAGAGACCAAAGTGACTAGATCAATTAGAGAAGCCACCTTTTAGGATGTCTCCCATTGAGAGAAAAAAAAATGTCAAGAGAAAAAATTGTAAGGCACAGCAGTGACACAAGCTGGGAAGCAAAAGAAAGAGCTCTTCATATCTACCAAGGGAAAAGTTCTTATGCTGAGGGAAAGTAACATTTGAACAGCAAGAATTACCCTAGGGAACAAACCTCCAAAAGAAAGACAAATCTCCGGGGGGGGGGGGGGGGGAGGAAATAAATAAATGAAAATATATCAGCTAAATGACACAGAATTAAGATTGCAATTCTGAAAAGACACAAAGAAATCAAAGAGAGACAGCTAACAAAGAAAAGCACCTATTTGTTCTCAAGAAGAAAATATATGAGCAAAAGGAAAATTTTAACAGAGATATTGAAACTATCAAAATAACCAAATAGAAATTCTGGAGGTAAATAACACAATGAAAGAAATAAAAAACAAACAAACATGAAAAATGAAGTAGCTAGCATAGGAAGCAGAGCTGACCAGATGGAGGAAAGAATTAGTGAAATCAAATATGAAAATGTCACAGAAAGAAGAAGAGAGAGACCTGAGAGTTAAAGAAAATGAAAAATCTTTACAAGAATACAAGAACGATCTGATTTCATAAGAAAGAGTAACATAAGAATAATAGGTATTCCAAAGGGAGCAAAGGATGGGATGGACACAGAGAATTTACTCAAACATCATAGTACAATAGAACTTCCAAAGTTATGGAAAGAATTGGAACCTCAAAACCAAGAAGAAAATAGGACCCCTAGCCCCATGATTCTTAGCACAACTTCTCCAAGGCGTGTTATACTGAAAATGTTAAAGTCAAAGACGAAGAAAGAATCCTCAAGGCAGCCAGGAAAAAGAACATTATAACCTATAAAGGAAAGCCCATCAGACTTCTCAATAGAAACTCTATGTGTGAGGAGGGAGTGGAATCAAGTATTCAAAATATTGAAAGTGAGAAATTATCAGCTAAGCAAAGTTATCCTTCAGATGTGAAGGAGAAATAAAGACTTCTTCAACATATGGAAGCTGAGGGAGTTCTGGAGCAAAAGGCCAGCATTTCAATAAATAGTGAAAGAGTCTATTGGACCCAAAACAAAAAGTAAAAATAAATACGGTTAAACCTGTGGTGGGGGGGGGGAAATAAAGGAGAGGGAGTAAAGGTTTAAACATTCAAAAAGCATGGAGGAAAGAAACATCTTTAAGAAAATGGACCACTGCATATATTAAATTTTATTCTACATAAACTTTATGGTAACTACTAAAAAAGAGTTTAGAGCTGAGACACATAACAAGAAAACAAAAAACAAAACCAAAAAAATCAACAAAAAAAAAGAAGAAAGGAAAAATTTATAAAACACCATCAAACTAAAATAACCAACAGAGACAGAGAAGTAAAGAAGCAATAGAAAAAAAGAGCTATCAGAAAACAAAAGATAAAATAGATACAGGAAATTCTTACATAGCAATCATTACCCTAAATGTAAATGTACTGAACTCACCAATATAAAAACACAGAGTTAAAAACAAACAACAAACAACAACAACCTTACACTTCCTCCCAAAGACACACCTCAGCCACAAAACAAATACAGACTCAAATGTTATCAGAATTGCTGAAAAATCAGAATTATTTGAAAATCATTTAAAGACATTCAGCTTCCATGAAGCACATAAAATATAAAGGCACTTTAAATTGTGCTGCCATATAAAGATAATTTATCTGGGCCTGTTTTGTTGATTAGATTACAATCATTAGATTAGACAATGAAATTCTGAAAAAGGTAAGGGCCAAGGGCTATGATTTACTTATTTTTCTTATTGGATGGTTAACCTAGAGACATAACATGAAACAAAATAAATTTTTTTGCATATATTGTTTAATAAATGGCTGAATCGATGAGAATATTCGAAGAGTTTATTTTACCTGAACAAAGTTTTCTCAGAAATTACTTTTCCTCCATAATATAAATTTTGCATAAAAGTAAATTTTAGCTCCATATATTGACTAAGAAAATTAAATGGGGATTCATCTTTATAGAAATGAAAAATGAAAGAAGATACATTCAAAAAGCTTTAACACCAGTTCTGGGTTTGTTAATCTCAAGTCAAAATTATTTGTTGGTCTTAGAATATATTCATGCACCTTCCCAGAAACTAAGAAGAAGAAAAAACAAACATACATAAAAAGAATACCGTATTTTCCGGCGTATAAGACGACCGGGCGTATAAGACGACCCCCTAATTTTACAGTTAAAACATACATTTAGGCCTATATTCGCTGTATAAGACTACCCCCCACTTCCGAGGCTGTAGTCTTATACAGCGAATATAGGCCTAAACCTATGTTTTAACTGTAAAATTAGGGGGTCGTCTTATATGCCTGATCATCTTATATGCAGAAAATACGGGTAAAAATCCCATTAATTAGAAGACTTAAAATATTGTTATTATGACAAAGTCAGGTGAAATATAATAAATTATTTTATAATGTGAAAATTATATGATTCATTTAGTCAATATTATAAATAATATGTTCAACTTAGGAAAAGCAATTGATAAATTTAGAAAACAGCTGTTTAGAATTTTTTTATGAGATTCCTATTGTTTTTTTATAGGTTTCCTTATTTTCCTTAATTTTCACCAACTAATATACTAACACTATTTTTTAAATAATGAAAATAAATATAAAGTACTGTATATTAAGTAGTTAGCAATAAAATATTTGAACAAAATAAATACATAAAAGACAAAAAAAAGAGTATATAAATAAAATAATAAATTTTATACTTTGATGTCAGCTTTAGTTTGCTGAAGTGATACAAAAAATTGGAAATGAATATACACTACATTAGAAGTCATCAAAAAAAAGTTTATGTCTCAAGATTAGAGACATAAATGAAAAATAATTTTCCCAACTTAGATAATTGGTTAAAATGTTGCTAAGAATTCTGTCATACCACTAAATTCAAAATAGTTTTGGGAAAAAAGAAAATAATCAACATTACATTCAGACTCCTAAATTTATTTATTTATTTATTTATTTATTTATTTATTTATTTATTTATTTATTTATTTATTTATTTATTTATTTATTTAATTGAAAGAGAGAGAGCAAGAGAGAGATACTGAGACAGAGAGAACTGAACTGGGGGAACTCCCCAGTTCAGCACATGGGTCCACACGGACCGGGGTTAAGATGTGATCCTCGGTACCCGGTTCTGCAAAGTGAGCACTTAAACCACTGAGCCATCCCAGCTTCCCCAACATTCTTCAGTCTCTTAATAGAACTTTTTTTATACAACATTCTTCTTTGTTTTTTTTCATTATTATATTTTATTGTTAAATTTAATGGGGTGACATTGGTTGGTAACAATTACATAGTTTCCTGATGCACAACTCCACATCACATCAACCAGGCATCGCATTATGTGCCCAGCTTCCAGAATCAGGTCACCCTCCAACACCATATATCTGGTGCCCACTCCCCCC
>PVKE010010932.1:0-41372 GCA_004027555.1 Craseonycteris thonglongyai
GGAAGCAGACAGCTTCTGTGTCCTGGGGCACTTCAGGTTGCTGTCTTAGCTATTAGATAGCAGGGCAGTAAAGGTGTGGCCAGGGGTGGGGGCATGTGAGTAGGAGCTAGGGTGGGCCTGAGACACAATAGCAGATTCCTCTTTCAGCAGGGGGGCTGGTGGTTCAGTGGGGGCGGGGCACAGGAGCTCTGGTCTTTCTCTCCTCCGCCTGGCTGCCCCTCCTTCAATCGTTTCTGTAAGCCATGCCCGCAGGGCAGCACTTGGATGGACTGGGGCTTGGCAGAGGCCCCAGTCAGCAGCGCAGTCAATGACACCACGGAGACCCGGTCGGCAGCCCAGTTGCGGGCTGCAACGCCCCAGAGGCCCAGTGGGCGGGATGCCAAAAGCCCAGTTGAGCACTCGCAAGCAGTCAGCAGTGCTGCAGCGACCTGGTGGGCAGGGTGCCAAAAGCCCTGTAGTGTGCTGGCGTGCAGGCAGTGGTGCCTAGCGGCCCGGTGGGCAGGGCGCCAAAAGTCCAGATGCGTGCACGCAGCGATGCACAGCAGCTCGGTGGGCGGGGCACCGAAAGCCCTGTGCGCACAGGCCGTAGCTCGGGCGGCAGCCGCTCTATGCTCCCGGCTCTGCTGAGACCGCCGGATTCACTCCAAGCACGTCCAATGCAGCTATGCCCACTCAAGCCCCAGCCCTCACTCCAAGAGCCCTGTCCTCAGAAGGCGCTCCCTCACAGTTAATCTCCTCCGTAAATCAGGGGTGCTGAGCTGTTGTGGGCTGGTGCCCTGCTCTCACCCCGCCCGCCGAGAAGAGCAGCCGCCCTGCTCCACAGTCCCTGTTCCACTTTAGGCTCCGTGATCTGATTAGGGCACTGCGTGCTGTCCCTTGATTTCGGATGTTAAATTGTCCACAGTCTTGTGGGGCTTCCACGCTCCCTAGGTCTCGGCTTCCAGCCCACTCTCGATCCAGCTCCACTTTGACCGTAGTCCCCCAATCCCCCTTTGTTTTTGCCAGCCCGGGCCACGCTCCGAGTCTCTGTCCCTGAACCGCTGCTTCCCTTTTTCTCTCCCGGTCTCCCTTTTTTCTCTAACCCTTGTGTGTTGTTCCGTGTTGTGTGGTTCTCTTAGTTGAGGTTTCTTCTCAGGGTTTCCCCTGTGGATTCCCCTCTGTTCACAAGGCCCTTCCCAGGCAGTTATCGGTGTGCTCCTCTCATGCCGCCATCTTTGATCTCCAATAAAAATATTTTTAAAAATCGTTTAAAAAATAAGCAGTCACACCTGGAAACAATGTAATTGATATCAATTAATGTCACCCCAATAAATTTAACAAACAAAAAAAATAAGCAGTCAGATACAATTGAGGTTCACATCAAAACTATCCAACTTTTGAAGAGTCATAGGATATTACATGTAAATTGTTTAAATTTTCTTAACACAGTTTTTCGAGGCTTATGTAAATAGACTCTTCATCTCCCCTGAAATCCACTAACATGAAAGACATCTATTATGATGTGCTATTGTAGGGCTATAGAAAGATGAAAAAATAATGACACTATCTATAAGCCCTTTACACCCTTGTAGCAGAAATACAAGAATACAGTTATCTCTATCATGAGACATTCAGTGCTAAGCTATAAAAAGATCCAAAAAATGTGCTAGAAATTTTAATATCTTATATGCTACTTCTTAAAGTAGTTTATAGTCATGAGAATGAGTCTTTTTGAACTAAAATTTCCCCCAGGAGTCTCTGTTTTTAATATAACCCACAGGTGCTAGGAATAATAATACTGTCTTAATAAATTTAGATTTGAAGAGAACTCTCTTGAGAAACAAGAATTGTTTCAATATATAATTGAAAAGTTGTAGGAAACCAGAGAAAATAAAAATGTTGCTGAGTAGGTACAAAATTCTGTTAGTAGTTGGAGATAATGACACATGTACCCAATCTATGTAGTTCTGTATAATGTCTTACATTCTGTTTCACTAATAAAATAGAAGCTAAATGGTGAAGCATTTTCACATATTTTCATGTCCAGCAATCAGAATGAAAACCTAAAGAAAAGGTCTGTGCTTTTATGCTTTTTCCCCTGCCTTTCTCAAGGTTTATAATCGAATTGATTTATTTGAGTGTCTGGTTTTTAAATGAACGGTTTATCCCTACAGTAACCTCTGGCAGCTTGTCATTTAAGAGGCTTGGTGACCCTTGGCCAGCAGCTTTGACAGCTGTTTATCTTTCTTTGAACTTTACACAATTTGAGCCCAATTTGCTAAGTAGGTGTGTTTTTCCCCTGTTCATATTTTTAACACATTTGTAAGCTGTTTTACTTCTTATAGTACTCGTATACTAAATGCTGTCTTGGTGTAGATAAAATAATTTCCTGAAACAACTATATTACTTACAGTACATAGGTCATGCAGCATAATTGTAAGTCCTTTTCCACATTCTGGTTTACCACCCCTAAGGGAGCCGTGGGTCCTGAGTGTGAGCTGAAAGGGTGAACCCACCTTAGGGAGGTTGGACATTGAGCACCAGAGCACCCAGGCCCAAAGTCACAGGCTGACGGCTGGGACTGACTCATTCTGCCCTTCAACAGCAAACCCTGCAAGCTCCCAACAGACTAAAGTGAGGGGTCCTTCCCAGGCATATCATAATGTCTAAAATCTTCCATGCATTCCTAAAATTCTGAACTACTTGAAAAAGCTCAATAAGGAACAAAAAAATCTGCACACCCAAAAGCTAGCGTTAGTTTGGAAAGACAGATCAATGCAGAGCTGTTCTGTCTCTAACCCAAATGATTGGGAAAGCCACACCTCTCCATGGAAGTAATCCTTCTTTACCTGGCTCCCACCCTCTCCAGCTCCTAGCCTCTGTTCCATGTGACTCTGGTAATGGACTTGGAGAGATTCCAGTACTGCAGACCCACACAGGCATCGGAGGCAGTTTACCACCCACGGGCTCTTACCTCCCAATAACCTTCAGTGTATTCTCTTCTGTAACACAGATGGAAGAAGGTACAAGGAGAGTATCTCTTTTCACTTTTTATGCATAGCAACGTGTGATGAAAGGCCAAGGTGTTCAAGTTCACATAATAGTTATCAGCCATTCAAGCTATATAGCCCCTTCACTTTCTATTTAATTCCTGACTATAGGGTATTGTTAGAAGAGATTTCATCGTGTGACTTTTGGATGGTCTTTCAAATCAGTAAACTCAGAAAAAATTAAAATATTCAAAAATGATGTTTGTAATTATATGCCGAAAATTCAACAGGCTACCAGAATTTAAAAATATTTACATGGATGTTTTAGCCATGTGTGAATGTATATTATGTACAGATATAGTCTTTGTCATTAGAGTGAAATACCTTACTATGACTAGGGTTACTAACCTAATTTATTGCGTTGATTTTCCTTTGTATTTTGAAATTGGTGTTAAGAGGAGTCTGTGTAATAGGATTACTAGAATATCTGAGTTGTAAAAAATATGTGAAAAAATTACTTCCTGTTCTATTAGGTGCAAAGATTTATTGAGATCCTAAAATACCATACTTGCCAAAGGGGAGAACTGTCTTCCAAGCTCATCTTTCTTTTCTAAATTTTGTTGTCCAAAAACCACTACATTTACTGCAATTAATAAAAATCTCTGGCAAGGCAGAAGAGTGTTCCTGCTGCAGGCACTCTCCCCTACAGACTTGGGATGACACTAAATTAATGTGAGGGAGGAAAGGAAGAATTAATTAGGACTTGATAGCGGAGCATTTGATGTTGATTTATTAGTCAGGACCAACATTAGCTGAGTCTACTTTATAAACCTCAAACCATATTCTTCCCAGTTCATTCCCGTCACCACCATAAATTGTCTATATATTAACTGATAATTATTTGTCAGAAACAAACCTAAGGAGCTCTGGGTCAGATGGTGACACAAATGTGGATGTGTAAATTTCCTCTTATGAAAATAACCAGAGAAGTATAACTAGGTGGAAGACTGCATCACCTTAGGGCAAGGAAGAAGTGTGCTAACTACAAACAATAAGCAGGGGTCATAATACTATTGCCAGACACAATAGTATTTAAGGCAGTAATTTTCAAAAAATAATGAGAGCCATTTCCTCTTGATAAATGCTACAGTTCACATAAAGGGTTTTTCTTTAGGTATAACTGGATTTTATTTTTCTCATATTGCTGATTTTATTATTCTGATTAAAGCTGATAAGAAAGGGTCAGAATTATGTGGAATATTCTAGTGTTTTAATGCCTTTTTTTGAAGGAATGAGTAATCTTATTTTTTATAGATACAGAAGGAACTGGTAGTAAGTCAGGACCACTGAAATAAATGAACTATGCTCATGTTAACAATCCACTTTTTATGACATTTTGAAAATCTATAGATACAGACAGTGGGTTTTGTTAAACTTTATCACACAAATACATGCAGAAATTTCATTGTTATTAGTAGACTTATATTGGATCAATAAAATTGAAAAAACTAAAAAAAAAAAAGCATAAGAGCATAAATTGTGCTAAACAGCATGATAAAAAATGGAGACCAAACTATTTAGAAAATCAAGGAGAATGTGGGACAATTTGAACTACAAAACAACTAATGTTAGTAACGAGTTATAAGCTATAAATAAAGCAAATATCCATGAGTTTCTCCTGACGTAAATAATCAAATAAATAAATGTGGAAGAAGGGAATTTTTTTTTCGTCCAGTAAAATGCCATCATGCAATAGGAATGATGAAAATAGAGTCACTAATTTTATTTCAGGCAAGATTTATCATAGATGCTAAAATTAATGGGCAAAAGTATGAAGAGAAGCGAGTATTTACATACTCTAAAAATATCACCACACAAGATACTTATTATTAATGACAAAGAGAGGATTTAAATTATACTTTATCTAGGTGACCAAAGTTAATGTCATTAGTAATGAGGCTATATCAACACTATAGACCTCCTGACTTGATGTACTGAGAAAGGCACAGATTGTGTGGCAGTCTTATAACAAGTATCTAACCTGAATTTAGTAAGAAAGAAACACCAGACAGACTACCCTATGAGGCGTTTCTGGAACAAAAATGGCCAGTACACTTCAAAATGTCAGGGTCCTGAAACACAAATAAAGAAGGCTAAGCCCTCCCGGAGGGGAGTAGACTGAAACACAGGACAACTAATAGGAACGGGGTCTGGGATTATCTCCTGGACCAGAAATACTACTGATAATAATAATAATTGAACAATTGACAACTACGTATTTAGTGGATAGCATTTTATTAATGTTAACCTTTTGGTTTCGAGATTTGTGTTATTCTATTGGGGGGAAAAAAACAGTGAAGGGCATATGGGGATTCTTTGTATTATTTTCCACCTTTTTAGTTAGCTATAATTAGTTAAGATGAAAAGCTGTGAACATTATTGTGAAAACAATATCGACAAAAATGCAGTCATTTCAACACATTTCCCCCAGCTTTTTGGTAAATGCCATAGACCCACTGAATATTTCTTGAGCCTAGAATATAGAAAATCTGACTAACAGGACTTATGAAGACGTTTTAACTTACAGATGGTCACCACGGGGAAGAGCCACTGCCCTTCTAAGGTAGACCTTTTGCCCCGCCCATGCTGGTCAGCCCCTTCCATGTTGACCTCATCTGCGGAGCTTCTTGCTCATGCACAGTCTTCACGGGGCCCTGTTATAGCACCTTGTGAGGGAGGGTGAAGTCTGGCCTTCCCCTCAGTTCTGAACAGTTCTCACCTCTGACGCTGGCTCTACACCTTCCCTTCTTTTGGATCTATGTGGACTCTGACTCTACCCTCAGTCCCCTCCTGATTGTTTTCCTGCCTCCCCCAGGTGTCGAACCCTGATACCGTATCAATGTGCATGCCATACTCCATCTTGGGGTCTGCTTCCAACACACCTATGAGAGACATAGTGAACACTGTCTTTATAAATGATACAACTTTCTAAATAATACAACTTGATCTCTATGCCCTGTGGGAAAGTCACAAAATTCATCACAAGGAATAGCAAACACTGGAATTTTAAAACATTGCAGTTTATTACTCTAATTGATTATTGAATAAATGGGAAATTAGAACTGCAAAACATCAACAATTAGAACTTGCTATAAAAATACAGTCAGTGAGGTCAAAGCTATGCTTTAATAAAATGTAGCCTTAAGATTTAATATTACTGAATAAGAATGAATGAAATGAAAACAAATGAACATTTAACTGAAAGGGTTAGAAATAATAGGAAAAAATAAGAAAAATACTTTGTAAAGGTAACTTACAATATTAGTGAATTATGTAAGTTAGAATACATAAGCAGCTGAGAATTGGTACTTTAAGTAATAACATAATATATATTCATTTACCAAACTGGTAGGAAGCATGCCAGAACTATCATTTGTGCTTCTCTCTGAGCATAGAGATTATTGGAAATTTTAAAGTTAGGATCATAATATATCCTGAACCTTTAAAGAAATCATAAAAAACGCGACTTAAAAATGCTTTGAGATGACAGGGTAGGCAATCATTGACAATATCTTTTTTTACTATTTCATAATTTAAGTACTAATATAAAGAGGTTGTCTTCTTTTATTATATTGGACACTGTAGTTGCTTTAATATCCATTTCTTCCTTTCCTCGGGGAAAAATAAAGGCTCCTAGTGCTTCTGAGGAAAAATGTAGTAAAGGCTTCCTCCCTCTCTTTCTGTATCTTGGTCTCCACCCTCTCATTCACAGATGAAGAAGCCCACGGTCTTACTCAGGGTGGAAGGCCGCTGTCAGGCATTTTGCTGCCACACAGAACAGCCATCAGCCTTCTGAAGAAGCTGAGACCCCAGATTCAACCTACAGTCTGTGTACGAACATTAATCACCCTTAAGTGGAAATCTCTTCTATAGTTGGAGAAAGCTCGTGTTGGTTTATTAGCTACTCATCATTAAAGCACCCTTATATATTCATGCCAGTGGTCTCATAATAGACTTATATTACACATGTTCATTGCATTACAAGTAAATTTAAATCCTCTTCCACCATATAAAACCAACACACTTAGAAACCTTACTCTGCCATTTTCTATCTACAGTAGACTCTCTGTTAACTGGAACGCAAGCAACCGGCAGTTAGAGAATGTAACTTAAACTTACCTGCCACCTACCAATCCCCATGGGTGCTAGGTAACTGAGAGTCTACTGTATATTCTTGGACAAGTTCAAATTCGGTATATCTATTTCTCCACCTCAGTATGAGATCAACAATGTCATTTTTTTGTTTTCAATATCAAATGTATAAAAGTAAGTGTCATAAATAGTTCTTCTGACATAGTAGCCACTCAAAATTATACTAAGCCCTTTCTTTTTCTCCAGTTGTTTCGTAAATCCTTATGATATTTCAGTTTTCACTATAACCACCTATGAAATCTTCTTTGGAGTTAGTTATTATTGAAAGACGGACTATACAAACAGACAAGAGCCAGACCACATGTGACAGTAGAAGTCTATCCCACAGCCTCTGCAGCAATCATTCTAGAACAGTCAGGACATGTAAAACTGCCATCTACCCTGTTTTTAACCCCAAGTCAGGACCAGCCAGAGAAAGCAATATGCTTCTTCAACAATCACATATTTCTCTCTGTTTGATTTTTATTTTCTACCATTAAATCTCCCCTAACAGTTGTATAGAGCATCAAACAGTGCACACAGTTTATAACTGTCCTTACACTATTTTTCTATCTTTCATTTGCCTGTAGTTGTTTTCCCTCCTCGGGTTCTGCTGACAGATTTGTTGCATAAAATTACACCTCTGAGAAATTGGACGATGCTGGCATAGTGTTCTGGAAGCTTGCTGTGCTATTACTGCCAACAGTGCGCTCCTTCATTAAAAACCAGAGGCTCACTTGCAGCCAGTTTGATAGCAGGATGATCAGATGCAAGATGTTTTTATACATGGGCTTTATGGGACATTTATATTATGGAATTAAATTAAAACCAGATATTAAGGAAATCGCCATGATGCTCTGATCATGGTATAGATTATCTTGGCGCTGGTTGTACCACTCTGTTGGCTCAATAGTACCGTCATTTGCATGTGAAATGGATTCAGTGGTCTGTGGTGACACCATAGGTTTGACATGCCAGTTATAACACCTTCCCCCCACAAGATGTCTTAATGGAAAGGTCTGTAGGGAAGAAGATGAGCAATCGGTGGTAATACGTGGTAGAAGACGCTATGATTCCTTCTAACACACTTCTTCCTCACACATCATATACACACACACACACCCTTATAATAGGACAAATCATAGTAATTAACAGGACTCATCTGAAAAGCTGTTTTTCGTTTTGTTTGGGTAGCATTTGTCTAACAAGGTTAGACTCTTGTTATTCGTTTGGGATTTTGTATGTAAGCTTCAAAACAGTCAACAGGGGTCATTTAGGTGGAGGTCAGACTTGTTGGACTTTCAGTTCTAGATCGAAAGAAATAGCCACGCCCCTTGACTCATCAATTTCCTCTCCATTCTGCCTCCTGCGCTGTCATCCAGTTCACGTAGAATCCCATCTTTTATTTGTTTTCTCTTTTTTCAATGTTCAAATCCATGTCCTATGTGCATTTTTCTTTCCACTCTCTGACCCCACCACATGACTTACATTCACAGGGACTCAGTTTTACTGATCATGGTCCAGAGTACTGGAGATGCAAAGATACACAGTCCCTGCTATGAAGAATATCACAGTTCACTCAGGAAAGGAAGCAGGAAGCCAGTACCTATGATTTAAGTGGGTTCAAGGTCTGCAGTTGGGTTGGGAGCATAGCAGAGACATATCTACTGAGGCTGGGGAGGGCAGGATGGTAGTCGGGCAGGCTACCGGAGGGGAGAATGCTTCAGATGAGTGCTACAGGATGAGTAGAAGATGAGGCAGGGTTGGCTTAGGGAGTGTGGCCTGTGTAGGCCCACAGGGCTCAGGCTTAGAATGGACTTGTGCTTGCTCGAATGCTCTGATGTCATCTTCTCGAAATTCTTACTTTTTGGACAATGGGCCCCACATTTTCATTTTGCATTGGGCTCTACAGATTATGTGGCCAGGCCAGGAAGGAGTACTTATTGGACATGTACAGAGGCACAGAAGAGCCTGCAAAGTTGAGGCATGGCTGTCTGTGAGCCAGTGTGGGAGCCTGACTAGAGAAAATGCTAGTGAATAAGAAGAGAACCTAGTGCAAGAATGGGCTGTATTTACACAGTGAGAGGAAAGCTGCCAAAAACCATAAAGAAAATTTGTATTTGAAGCGCTAACAGAGGAAGAGAAGCCTATGAAGGAGATGAAGACGGTGTGTCCAGAAGGTTTGGAGAAGTAGGCAACGACAGAAATGTCTGTAGGGTTTTGCTTCATGGCAACTACTGAACATGCGTTAACATTGTCAGAGTAAGAAGTTAGGTTTCAGTGAGTTCATCTTCCTGCTCTTGTAAAAGAAACAATTAGAGAGGGTGATGATAAAAGTGTAGAAGAGAAAAATAAGTATCGATTGAATCAAATGATGAAGCCAAGTTCCAGGGAAGCAAAGGCAGCTCTGTTCCCATATCTCATTCCCATTGACACCAGCTCACTCCAGGTCCTTATCACCTGGTTCCTAGATTACAGGACAAAGTTGCCAGTAGCATCTCCTCCACGTAACCCAATGCTCACATCCCCAACAGAGCAATCTCATTCAAAGCCACACACAGTGAAGACTTCCCCCAAGCTCTTTAAATATTTGTCCTGACCTCAGCATATGAACTTTTATCCCTTCTTTCAGACTAACCTCTTCCTTTGACTCCTCCTCAGTGATTAATTTCTCTTACAACTTTTATTTATAACGGTTACTTTTACTTCATAATTAACTTGATTGACCTCACCTGATGGGCTATGTTTCTGCCATGACCACTGACCCTTCTAAGAAAAAGTATGCCAGGCTCAGTTCATGTATAAGCTACTATGTATCATGCAATCTGCCATCTTTGTTTGAATAACAAGGTGCCCACAGAGACCACAGCAAACTTGTGGGGTCACCACAAACATTTTAAACTTTTGAAGGAAACACAAGAGATACTTGACATCTATCAAACACACTGGAATACTAGCTTGAATAATTAATAGTTTCAACATTAGATCACACTATATTCCTTTTAGTAACATTGCATCTTGCAAAACCGGGATTTGATTGGCTGCTGCGATAAAAATCATGGGTGATGAAAATGGACATGGATCAAGAAATAAGGATTAAGAAATGGTGCCGTGCCCAACAGGTGTCTATTTTCTACTACTGAGTAATGGTAGCTGTTTAACCATAAAATATTTCATTTCAACTTCTGTTTTTAGTCTTTTGCAATGGCCACTGAGTTGTTAGGACATAAACACTTATTAGGTTTTTTGGACCTAACTACTTAATAACTGGAGCTGTTAAGGGCTTACTTTGGAAGGAGGCACGATGGAAATACTGCAGAGATACGAAAGGTAAAGGCTCTCTTCCCTATTTTATTAGATTAGGAACCAGGCTAAAGCCCTCTGGGCCGCAATCTAGTGTATCTGTGCTGACATCACAGTCTAGCAGGGGAGCGAGCAGCTAAAAATGGTCACCTCCATGAGGTCTGCTGTCCATGGAGCATCAGTGTGAAACACAAAGAAAGGAGCCTGTGGTGGAAAGAATCGGGGGGTGGAGAGGCATTAGAAGTCCTGAGGCAGAAACCGGGGGGCAGAGAATGCCTGGCTTGAAGCCCTGCTTGTAATTGACCTGCTTTAGGATTGAGCACCACAGAAAGAGGGGGCTGGCCATGCTGTGGCAGGGAGGCCAGGCTGGGGGCAGGACAGACAGAAAACTGACACCTGGAGACAGGGTGTTTGACTGCTTCCTTACAGCTGCCCTTTTAGTCTGAGTGTGAATGGGCAATGCCCCAGATCCAGACAGTGAAATTGTCTTTTATTTGTTTCTAAACATTACATCTTTAGGCTAATTCCTCCCAACACACACATCTGCTGTTTGTAGCTAGGGCATTTTGACTTTGGCTATCCAGAAGATGCCTGTCATTATATTAGCACCTATTATATGGTGCCTTTCATTGTTTTATAATATATGTACTTTTTTCTCAGATGTTCAGGAGATCTATTTTATGCAAAACCCACAATATTATGTATAGTATTTTTTATTATAAAATATGACTTAACATATGAAAAGTCATATATTTTGAGCCTTATCAATTCTGTTGCCTTACTGTAAGAATAAGAAAATGTTATATCCATTAAAGGTAAAACAAATAGGCTAAGATTGTATATTGTGAGTCATAGAACCATAATTTGGCCTTAAGATTTTGATTCCAAAACATGGATATTCCAGTATGCCATGGAGTTAGAGATGCTTACTGAGTGGTTCCTCATTGAACCTTAATGTCCATCACTGGCATCAACTGAAAAGTTCTTGACTTAATGTAACCTACTATGTCCATAAGTTAATGTGGCGTTTGTTCAATGTTTCTTAATAGTCCAATAAGACTCCTTTCTATACATTAACATTTTATTTGTAATACAAATTAAGATACTAATCTTAATATGATTTGGCATATTTCCCAGAGAGTTAATTGCTAAAATATGTATTGAAACCTAAGGAGACCCTCCAAGAAAAAATTCCAGCTAAGAATCCCCTCTTTGATGAATTTATCAGAAATCTTTATGATTCTGTGTTGTATAAAAGTATTCTAAAAATACACATTTTGTGTTGTACATTGTTAGCAAGTCTGGTCATCTGGAACTTCTTGCCAGTTTACTTTTCATCTGCTCCACTCTGTGTTCTGGTAGTCTCTGTATTCTTAAGGGAGGTTACTTTTCTTTAGAAATTCTATTGTTTCTTGGTAAAACATTCTCTCTCCTATTATCTAAGCCAGATATTCATTGACTCAAGATCACTAGTGATTAATGACAGTGAGTTCTGAAGAATTCTGGTTTTGTTTATTTGGCTCTTTCACTGCTTGTGTAATTGAGATTGTGTGTCCTTGGCGAGGGGAAGGTGAAGACTATGTGAACTTTTATGAAGACATAAATACGTATGTTCTTGCAGAAGTGTGTTCATTTATGTAGACTGGCATGTAAACATTAGATATGCATCTAATATCTAATCCTTGGACTAGTCTGTGCTATATCTTTATTACATAGACAGCTATACATACTTGTTTTCATTTTGTGAATATATTGCTTAATTCTTTAAGATGTCTTCAGGGTTGCATTGTCACAATATTATAAGACTTGTGTAATTTAAATCACATGGAAGGGACACATTTTCTAACATGCACTCAAGATGAATTTGTAGTTCAGCATGTGACAGCATAGATATTTATAATTTTTCTTTCTCCTTACTTTTCAGATAAAAATGTTCTCTCAGGGTTTTTAAATAAAAAACATCCTTAAGGCTCTGTTAAAAATGTCAGATTGGTTCTGCACAGAGCAGATGATTACTGTTTCTATAATATGTTTGTCTAGTACCAATGATTGGTCGCATTTTCTACTTGTTTGATTTATTGATTTGCTTTTATTTCTAAATAGACTGCCATGAAATTGAAACTTGCTGATATAAATATAGTACATACTGGGTGTTCACTTAGAGGAATGGTAGTTTTTTAGTCAAAACATTTTATTTTATTTTATAGTTTAGACACATTATTTAACAAGTATTTATTGAATGCCTGTTTTGTGGAAAGTGCTACAAACACATGGCCTTTGAAAATGAATATAACCTAAATCTTACCCTCAAGAGAGATGATAATATCATTGAGAAAATTGGGAGAGACGTAAAAATATGCACAGGATTCAATAATGGCATAGGGATTAGGGCACAAAAGGAAAATGTTTTGTTTGCATGAAGAGGGGAATTCCCTGGCCACAAAGCTCTATATTATAGCATCATTTAGGGTGTGGACTAGGTATACTGTATGTATGTATATGAATATATGTAATATAATATATATGTATATGTAACATATATATTCTAGATAAAATAAAGCAAAAACCACCACAATTCTAACAAGAATTAAAAATTTTGAGTATTTCATTCCAGTCTTTTTCCTTTGAATTTAATTTACATAATTGTAGTTAAAGGTCAAATATAACAGTGGTCTTTAAAAATTATTATTATAGCAGAAGCATTTGCACAATGCCACATTTCCTCATAGACATCATTTGATAAGAGCATAGCATTCCTTTCAGAGAATCTACTACACTTTTTCTTTCTCCTACTCTTATTTATTTTGGTTGTTTATAGCATTTCACTATCTTGCATAGCTTATTTTGAAAAGCATAGCTGTGAACATAGTTTTGTTCCCCCCATATTTTAAACTACTTTCTCAGAAGAGGTTCCCAGATGCTGGACCTTATGCATACAACTGTCACTTTTAAGCTCTCTCCCAGTATTGAGACCAAAACTGTAGCATTCTCTCTTCTCTGAGGAAACAAAATAAGTGTATTAGATAATGTATTTCAAACCGTGTTCCAACAATAAATTTTGAGACAAGTACACTGTCCTAATGTCAGTAAACATTTCTCTTAAAGACCATTGAGGATACTTGATGAGAATGAGCTTCTATTGAGAGTTCATGTTGCAATAGAGAAGAAAATACAACAAAATAAACTTTCTTTATTTTGAAAATTGTTTGGGGAAAAAATCATTTATTTGTTAAAATATATCATGCTTGGTTCTGCCCAATATTTCCATCTAACATCTTTTAAAATCCCAATTCTTGGATTATCATATTGAGGTATAAGCATGCATGCCCCAAATTATGTTATTCACAGATTTTATAGATCAGTCATCTATGAGGTTTTCTCATGTGTTTGAAAACTAGATAGCTCAGTAGATAGAACTGTGTGTTGTATTATAGGAGACTTCCATTAAGGTGACTGTTAATCCAGCATTGTCTCAAATACCAGGACTTTGACTCAACCCACAGTTTTTTTCCATCTTAGTAACAAGGTTAGAGTGATTTCATTGAATGATTCACCCACATTTGAATGAACTGTATGTGAGTAATGAATTTCCTTTCCCTAAATCATTCATCTTTCCCTGTCACCAGTGAGCTCTTATTAAATGCAAGTTTGATCGTGGTACTAATCAACTAAAAACAAAACAAACAAAGAAAAATAACAGATGGAATCTGGAAATTCAAAAATTACAGAGAAATTGCTACAAATGCTCTCAGCTGCTGTCCCCAAGAATGTCATCCTCAGTACCACACCCAAAGCCACTGGCCAAACCCCCTTCACTATCTGCAATTCCCAGCTGGCAACAGGAAAACAGTCTCTTTCTTCTGCCTTTTGTATCTCTTTTGAGTATCACTCATTGAAAGGATTTAGTTATTAGCCTGGTGACAAGGAAATCTGGAAAATATGGTATAGAGAACTTAGAAGAGAGGCAGCCATACCAAATATTAACAACAAAATTCTGACCCAGCACTTCACAAGCTAGTATGTCAGTTTATCTTTTTCAGCCTCATTTGCTTTCACTTTCAGACATGCATCCTGCTGCTTAGGCAGTCTTAATTATTCTCATACTTCCCAGATATGCTGTATTCAGATCACTTTCTTGAGATTCACACCCACAATTCTGAGTACTAGGTAACCTTGACTTATATGGACCTCAAACTCTTGCATATGCAAAACATACTCATCTGCCTTATTAACACTGTTACTCTGAGTTCTATATCGCAGTGGTATCACCTTTTATGCAATTTGTGGAGTCAGAAACTGGGCCTTATCTTTGACTTTGACTTTGAGCTTATGACCTTCATCTAAATCATCTTCAAGTCCTGAGGGCTCTGCATCTCCCTTCTGGCTTCTCTATCTTATTGTTGACTAAGATAATTTATCTCCTGGATCATCCCAGAACCTGAATCCACACCGCACACTTCAATAACATATCTGATGCTCAGATCCCTGCAGTGCCTCCCCATTGCCTTGAGAATAAAGCCCAGTCTCTGAACGTATTCTAAAAGCTCGTGTACACTGACCTGTGCTTACCACCCCGTCTCATCTCCCATCATGTCATGTCTTTCCCTCTACCCTCCCCGCACATCATCCAGAGCTTCTTTTCCTGTCATAATTTCAAGCCCCCTTCCCTTCATACCCTTTTATATATACTCTTCCTTTTCTTCTACACACGCTTCTGTCCAAAACCTTTTTCTGACCAGCTTCTACTTTAGCTCTCAGTTTACATTACCTGACACTTGGTCATCATGCTGTGCAACTCTAAGAGATACTATTTAAATATAAAACTAAGAATGACAACCACTTCAGTAGAACATGATGTTTTATGCCTGGGGTCCCTTGAAGTTAGTTGTTCAATGTAGTGGTCCTCTGTGTACTAACTACCTCACATGCCCCTACAGCACTCTTATTTTCTGACGTATTACTGACTACAACACAGCATTTTCATTTATTTTACTTGTCCCTTACTTCCATCCCTTTTGGAAGACACACCTTCAGAAGAAAGGCAGACCTTTGTCTTGTTGAGCTTTGTATCTGTAGGCACACAATAAATTCTGATTACATGGACAGCTAAATGAATGGAGTCAATACCCTTTCTTCCATCTGTCATAAAGCCATTGCATGCACAACATGTCAAAAAAAACTTGTCCCCTATTTATCATAAGGCCCTGTTTAAGTATTCACTGTTCAGTGTTACATTCAGTGCATAATGCATGGCCTGTACCCTGTTCTCTCTAAATGTTTATATCCTCCCAAGTAAACATTCATTGAATGAATAAAAGAATGATGAGAAAAATAAAGAAATGCATTTATTAAGGCTAAAACATTCCAGATATTTTATGTATATTATTTCATTTAATCCTCTTAGAAATGTCTGTATGATTAGGCATGGTTTTGCAAGTGTGTATGTGTGTACATGCACAAGGCTTAGAGGAATTAGTTCACATGTTCAAAATCACTCGATATGTGACAGAATTAAGCTTAAGCCTAGTTATTTGCTGGCATTACTTGTCTTACCTAATCAGTAGAGAAATCCTTCTTCTTACCAATTTGCTCCAAGTGCAGAGGAAGCACGGGGTCCATGGTAGGGGGGAAATGTGCATTCATTCATTCATCTTAGGGATTGTAATGTGGATGGACAAAAGCTTAACTAGGTCAGATATGCATGAATACGTCCTGTTTAGATTTTTGTGTCTTGCCCAAGCTGGGTTCAGATCAGTCAAAGCTGTGAAATTACTAAGGTTTTGAGCAGGGGCTATCTCCAACTGACACCACTACTAGTCCTCTGACATTTATTGGTTGGGATGTGATGGTTTTGTAGTTTTGATTTTGTTATGTATTAATTGACCAATATGTGTTAACCCCTGTTAGAATAATTATATTAAGTCATTATTAAGGACTGGAAATCCCAAAGAATCCTCTCTGAACATCCTGAAATACTTATGGAAGACATGGCATAATGGCCAGGGTTTGTGAGGGACAGACTGGTTCACTGTGCTGTCCTTCACAATTTTGGGTAGGTTCGAACATTTTCATAAAAGAATTTTTAGAAAGTCTACCACAGCCAGTGGAATTTCAGAGTAATGGTCCAGGACAGAGAGCCTTATACTGTGACATCAATTTACTTCCTAAAGAAGCCATCGTAAGTGAGTACTATAACTTCATGAATAGAGCCATCTCATCATGCACTTTTTACAGTATTTTTTATATGTATAATATTATATTTTTTGGATGTCAGCATTATTCCATAAATTAAAGAACTTTGAGCTTTGAATTTTTAGAGTGAACATTTCAGCTCACGTATTAATCTTTTTTTAATAAAGAGCTTCTTAGAAGCTTTCCTACAGCTGAAAGTAATTAAATACTCTCATAAAAAATGAAGTGCACAAATTCCTCAGAAATACAGATAATTATGTGCAGATGACAACGTGTAGAATCTTGTCTTCTTAAATTCCAGGTGTTGCTGACGTAAGCCTTACTTTAATCAGGTTAAATTCTTCATAATACAGTCAGATTTACATAGGCAAAGTGAATGTCTTCTCCTTCAAAAGCAAGTCTATTAAAAAAAAACCCTATTTCAAATTTATATAAAGCTTTTGACACTAGACAACCTTCGGGTCATTTATAAAGGGTGTCCCAAAATTCACACAGGAAGTAATTTTGATAGAAAACACAGGCTTATAATTAAAAATTGTAAATTTTCATTGTTCAACAATGAAAACGCGTTGTTCTTTCGTGTTGCGCTCCATTTTTAATAACCCTGAACTGTCAGCTGTCACGCTGTCCTTTTTGTCCATTGGCAACACTTTACCGTACAAATGACGCAAAATTCAAATCTTGTGTGAATTTTGGGACATCCTTTATTATATTGACACCAGAAAATCCCATTCTCTGTACTTTTGTCCCTGGCACTGTGGCATGGGAAGACCTTGTCACCAGATAGCTTCCTCTAGACACTTGGGCAGAGATACCTTCAAGAAATGTGTTATACCTGGAACCTATGTAATTTTTACCAACCAATGTCACCCCCAATAAATTTAACAATTAATAAAAAAGAAAAAGTTAAGGGTTTTAGAACAAAAATGCTCTATTTTTTCATGAATGATATCAATGATCAAAGGATTTATTTTTTTATTAGATACATTATTTTATGAATACTTCAATTAAGTTTTCACCAGTTGATTTTAATCATCAAACGTAAACTATAAGAAAAATTGTCCCTTTTGAGGATACCAGGATAGCTCAGCAGTTGAGCATTTGCCTCACAATTGTGAGGTCCGGGGTTCAGTTTTTGGCCCCAGCCCATGCAAACCCCAAATCTGGTAGCCACTGGGATGGCTTAGCAGTAAAAGTTCTTGACTCCCATGCAGGGGAGACCCCTGATTTGGTTCCCTCTTCACATGGCCCCCACATCTACCTGTGTGGAATTAAACAATACGTCATAGCTAATGATGTGCAACTACAGAGAATGCTCTGGGTCCTCTCCCTTCTCTCTCTCACACACCTTCTCTCAAACAATTAAAAAAAAAAAACTTACCAGAAAAAAGGAAAAATTGTCCCTTTAAAGATCAGTTATTTGAATTTTCAAAAATCTGTCAATGCTTCATTTCAGTTTCAAATATTGACCTTTGACATTCATGAACTGAGGACCATTAGCATTTTCTTTAGAAGGAAACTATTCATACCACTAATTTAAAATGATTTTACTACATAAAGTGTATGTTATTTAATTCTTTTAATTACTGTATTTTTCCATGTGTAAGACAATACTTTTATCTAAAATTGTTAGGATAAAAATTGGGAGTCATCTTATACACAGGAGTAACCCATGTATTAATTTCTTAATGTTGGATTAGAAAACCAGGGACCATCTTATACATGGGGGCATTTATATACAAAAAACAAACAAACAACAAAGAAAACCATGCAGTAGTTAAAATCTTTGTTTTAAGGATAGTATGATAGATTTCCAGAAATTTTTCACTCAGTCCCCAAATATTAACATATTACTATACTTGCTTTCTCCACTTCCCTCTTCTTTTTACACACTCAGATGATGGTCCTTCTTCCCTAAATAATTCACTATGTATTGCCTGAAAGTAAAGCATTCTTTTATGAAACTACAGTATAATCATCAAACTCAGAAAATTAGCATTAATACAATACTATCATATATAGGCCTAGTACAGATTTTACCACTTATTCCTATGTTTAAGGACAAAATCCAAGATAATTAGTTTCATTTAGTTGTCAATGTTTCTTCAGTTTCACTTAAGAACAGTTGCCGAATCTTCATATATTTCAATATATTGATATTTTACAAGAATATTAGACAATTATTTTGTAACATGTCCCTCAATTTGGGCTTGTCCGGTGTTTTCTCATGATAAAATTCAAGTTACATGTAATACTTTTAGCAAGCATACCACAATGAAGTATTACTTTGCCATAAAAAAGAATGAAATCTTACCATTTGCAATAATATGAATGGACCTAGAGGTTATTGTGCTAAGCAATATAAGTCAGAACGAGAAAGACTGATACTATTTGATCTCTCTTATATGTAGAATCTAAAGAAACAAAACAGAAATAGACTCATAGACATAGAGAACAAACTGATGGTGGCTAGATGGGAGAGGGGTTTGGGAGGATGAGTGAGAAAGGTGAAGGGATCAGGAAGTACAAATTGGTGACCACAGAATAGTCATGGCGATGTGAAGTACAGTATGGGGAGTAGTCAGTACCAGTAATCTAAAAATTATATATGGTGTCAGATGGGCACTAGGCTTATCAGGGGGAGCACTTCCTAAATTGTAATTATATCTAATCATTATGTTGTTCCGTACACCTGAAACTACTAATAATAAACAAAACAAAGCATCAGAATATAATACACACTAAGTTTGATCCCAATTGTATAAAAATACTAAAGGTCAAATTTATGCATAGAAAAAAGGTATAAAAACAGATCACCTATTTTAAAAAGTGGAATACCAAGATGAAACTTCATTATTAAATTACATTATAATGAGAGATAAAATACATTAATAAATTACATTATTATAATGAGAGATAAAATATTTATATCCCCCCCCAAAAAAAAAAATGTTTCCTAGTTTTACTCAGTCATCATCTTAGGAGGCCTACCTGTCACTCCCATTTAGTGCAGTATTAACTTTGATTAGTTGGTTAAATGATGCAGACCAAATTTCTCCACTAAGAAGATATTATTTTATCCTCTGTATTTAGTACTCTGTTATAAGATACTTTGAGCAACAATCTTGTTACTCTTCAAACTTTCATCTGTTCATTTTATCATTCATTAATGATCCCTGCTTAAATCAGTGATTATTATGTTGTAATATTGTTTAGTGAATTTTATTGGTCACTGAAGGATAGCAATCTCTAATGATAGCAATCTTTAATCTCTGAAAAGGTCATAATTTCATAATTCAATAGAAGTGGATTGAGTACAAGTGTACACCCTCGTCAAACCCATGTGTTGTTTTCATTGACCAGATAGCTGAGTCTATCACACTGGGTTTAAATTGGGACATCATCATTTACTAGATATGTGACCTTATGCAAAATACTTAACCAATTCTCAGATTTTCTTCTATTTAAGAGGAATAAAAACACATCACATAGGTTCTCTTAATATTTAGATGAGGTAGCCGGGATGGCTTAGTGGGTTAGGCGCTCACTTTGCAGCCCTGGGGACCGAGGATCGAATCCCGGCCCCGGCCCGTGTGGACCCATATGCTGAACTTGGATGTGCCCCCAGTTCAGTTCTCACTGGGGTGAGACCCCGGCCCAGTTCCTGCCCTGTGCAGCCCCGCCCACCTGTGGGATGAAACTATGTGGAAAAACCAATGATGTGCAACTATGGAGACTGCTCTGGGTCCTCCCCCTTCTCTCTGTCTTTGTCTCTCTCTCTCTGTCAAAAACAATAAAAATAAATCTTAAAAAAAAAAATTTAGATGAGGTACTTTATGTAGACCAATAGGAAGGCATTACTTACATGTAAATATTATAGCTACTACTTTTTTTCTAGGTTTTATTTCTCATTTCTGTAGAAATTATTCTTTCACCTATCAGTCACAGATATATACTCTCCCACTATATAATCCATGAGAAATTTGTTACTTTCATATTTTATTTCAATTGTGATGAAATAGTGTGCTCGTAGAGATTTTTGGAAAGAAGTGTTTTTCAATCCAGTTATTTCATTCAACTTTCCATCTTTCAGGACAAATGTATTTCCTTAATTGAAGTCACAGGTTTTCAACGGTCTAAAAAGTGGGAATGACATGAGTCTGAGCAAGTTCTTAACTTTCTCAATGTGAGTTAAAAATATCTCATTTTTAAATTTCTAAGTTTCCCTTTTCCTCTAAAGAAATACTTTTTTCTACCTGCTCTTTTCAGCTTTCCTGGAACAGCCCGCTGATTCTGGCCACGGATGAAACCCTGGGATTCCAATTAACATTCAGTCACTGAATTTTGAGACTGGAGAAAAATGTCTAACATTTGCTCATGTTCCTGGTAGCAAATTTTATCTTTAATTGCTCCAACCTTTTCTTAACTCATGACTAAATATTCAAGTCAGACACTAGAGTTGTTAAATGTAAATTTATATCGTCTTTATATTTTAAAATATCTTTATAATGAACCGAGTAGACGTTTCAAAAATCTGTAAAGAATGTAGAAAGTCACTATCATGTTTTGACAAGAAACTAATGAAATAATGTATTCAAAGTGTAGATGATTTATCGAGAAAAATCAACACACTGGAAGGCTTTCCATAGCCAATTAAATACCACAAGACATAAAATTATGTGAAAATTGGACATAATGTCTAATACTCAATTTTAATATATGTCATCTCCAATTCCATGCTTCACCCCATTTGCTATGAATTGAGAATGCTTATATCTAAATTGGCTTCTTTTTTTATACAAACTTTATAGGAATTATGAATCACTGTTGAGTATTTTTTTATCAGAGCATCAAAGTAGTAAATTGTAAATATTTGTAATCTCCAGTCCATATATCAGACCAGAGTCGGTGACAGGAAGTGTCTTTAAGAAAGCACATTTATCTCTCTGCTTTCAAACAAAATGCAGAGCCAAATTAACCCAGGAGGATGGTTAGCTATTCTTTACATTTACTTGTGAAAAAGAAAAATTTTTGTTAGTGTTTTGAACTAATAACCAACACAGCTTGGATGAAGTTTTATACCAGCCAATGTACTTCCTTGAAAATTAAACATGTTGCTTTTGTTTAATTCTCAATAAACAAAAGAAAATTAATTTTTTTTGCATCATCTGAACAGTTATTAATAGTCAAATCGTCTACCAGCCTCTTCATATTGAAACATCATTGCATTCACACACACTCTTTTTTTTTTTTCTATCAGTCTTTTTCCCTCTGGCTTCCACTTGAGATTTCTCTATATTACTAGCATTGAACAAAGCCAGATAGTGTTCCCCAAATATCTGCCCTTAGAGTAAATGCCTCCAATGACACACCGACCAACCTGTTTTGCATCATATTACATCAAGGACTTGCAGAAATCAGACACAAGCCTCAGAGCCCCTCTTACTTTTGTTCATGGGACTTAGAACTGTGTGGTATTGGGGGAAATTACTGTAGTCTTACCGAATTTGGTTTTCACAAAGCTGTACCAGCACATACTCGCCATACCTATTAGAGTCAGAATCCACCTAGATTGGTTTTCGAGTTTTACTCAATGTGGAGTTCACATACATGCCAGTAAAAACTGCTGTTTCTCATAATCATCAGTTTATATATGTCAGGGAACTGTCAAATACTGTTTTACAAAGGAAGCACAATTAGTGTATACTCCTTACATCAAGCTCACAATTATTTACTTTGCATTAGTTGTTGAACACACCGTGTTTCTTGCTCCTGAATACAGTAAGTGTGAGCTGTTACACTATACAGAGGCAGGATGTGAGGCCCATATGGAGCTGGAGATGCACTGGGAATGTCCACACCCTTGGAGAACGCTGCTGATTTGATTGACCACAGATCTTTTATTTGTGTTTGCTTTTCCGTAGTATCTTTTATTTTTAGTGTTTGGATTACCATACCCTTGATGCACTCTCACTAAATTGAGACAGATTTGGAGGAATGAACCATTCCCAGTTAACCACTCCCCCTTACTAGCTAGCTTAGTCCCTTTTTCTAAAAGCACGATTAAGTTTCCAAGTTTATTTTTAAATCTCATTTTTTTTTTTTTTGGTAAAGCATGTCATATAAAATGTGTGCATGATGTATGCATTTCATTTATTTCATAAGCATCTGAGTTTTGAGAAGCTTGCTTCTAGAGTTCCATGGAATCTTTAGTCAGACTTCTTTTGGCACACAACCGTGGCTGCTGCATGTGGATGTGATCATAACATTTCCGTGCACACCCTCAAACAGCAGTGCCCCCGGCTCAGTCAGCCACCTGCACCCCAGAAGCCGAGCTGCCACAAATAGACACCGGCAAACACAACATGAAATCGCCAAAAGAGCCACAACAGTCAGGGGACATCTCCCTAGATCTCCCAAATCGTGTGAGTCTCATCAAAGCATGCAAACATGAAACAGTAGTAACAATGCAGTATTGGCTAAGAAATCTATATACACTGCCATGGCCTACGAGGTAGTCACATAACTTCAATATAATAGGTACTATTGTTAAACGTCCAGCAACAAGAAGATCAAATTAGCAGATTGAAATTCAACCATTTTAAAACAAAATTTGTTGGAAATGCTGTTTATGTTTAATAGATGAATAAATGCAAGCATGCGTTAGATGTGAGCATTTAATATCTACCCAGAATGCCAAATACACTTCCTCTTTTCCAAGGTATTATTATAGCATCTCTTTCAAGGCTTTCCATAACAAATCTGTTACCTTGTATGAATTATGCAGACAGTATTAGAATAAAGTTTATCCTGCAGGCAAGAAGAAACACTTGAGTTTCAAAACTGCCCATCATACATGATTCGAAATATCATTATCCTAAAGGCACAATGATTTAAATGGTCCACTATCCACATGTAAAATTTCTGTTCCCCTCTCACCAGCTTAAACTTTGGTGTTCCAAAAGAGTATTTCTCAGAATGGGATGCCCTAAATGAGACAGTTTGACTATATTTTAGGGGCCAGTTATCTTTGTAGCAGAACTATTTTTGCCCTACATGCTGACCTTAAGATTCAACTTTTTTAAAGATAGAAAACAACTGTGTTTAAAAAATGACCCCTTGGGGAAGCCAGGATGGCTCAGTGGGTTAAGCGCTCACTTTGTGGCGCTGGGGACCGGGGATCGAATCCCGGCCCCGGCCCGTGTGGAACCATGTGCTGAACTGGGATCTCCCCCAGTTCAGTTCTCTCTCTGTCTCTGTCTCTGTCTCTGTATTGCTCTCTCTCTGTCAAAAATAAATAAATAAATAAATAATAAAAAATAACCCCATCACATTTTTATGGGTGAAAGTCACAAGAATCAAAAGTCAATTATTGTGAATTGTTTAAATATTTTCATTTAATGTTTTATTTTTAAATTTGCCTAATGTGTACATGGTAATGAAATCAATGGTTGACATAACGCGTTCTTCTCATTGAATTTTGAGAAGCGCATGCTAGAGCTCCCAGGGCTTCCTATGGAATTGCAGAATCATAGCTCCCTTCGTATAGTCTCTGCATAGTAGTTAGTCTTATGTAGTAGCCAGTGTATAGCTCATCCCTCATGAGTTGCATATTCTTTAGTTGCTTTATGTAGAAATGGGACTAAAAATCCCTCTATCACAGGATGTTAAAAGACTTAAATAAGAAAAAGAGAAAGGTAAAACATCTAACTGCTGTGTGCTGAAGCTTTTCAATTTCTCACTCTTCTTTTAGTTGAAGGATGTATATTGAGGTGAGAGCCTATGCAGAATAACGCTTTCTAGAATAACAATATGAAAAAAAAGAGCTTCCCTAATATTAATGAATATCAATACAAGTACTAATTTTTTAATCAGTCCCCATTCTCATAAAGTTTAACATTAAACTTTCAGCTCTGAAAGTATGGATGTTAATGCTGTCCCCATTTTAAACACTTGTTTTTTTTAAAAATACTGTTCATTTTTTTCTCATTTATTTTTATTTATTTATTTATTTTTGACAGAGAGAGAGAGAGAGAGAGAGAGAGAGAGAGAGACAAAGAGACAAAGACAGAGACAGAGAGAGAACTGAACTTGGGGAGCTCCCCAGTACAGCACATGGGTCCACATGGGCCGGGGCCAGGATTCGATCCTCAGTCCCCGGCACTGCTAAGTGAGCACTTAACCCACTGAGCCATCCCGGCTTCCCCCTGTCCCCATTTTACAGAAGAGACTAATGAGATACAAAGAAGAAAAAATAAGCCTAAAAGCCACAGTGCTAAGTGACAGAACATGGGTCCACACCAAGCAGTGTGGATGGAGGGCCAGATTCCTAACTGTTATACTGTGCTGCCTCGCTGTCTAAGATAAAGAAAATAATCTCTGTTTCAAACTGTTGGGGGGAAAAAATCACAAGAACCAGACCAGTGTTGCCTTCTCGGCAGGTTACCATTCCCTTATGGTTGCTTGTATCCTAATCCAGGCAGCCTTGCTTTCCAGTTAGCACCAGGCCATAGATTCTGAAAGATCAAAGCATTGCAGAAATTCTGAAGCCCCATAGCAATGTAATCCCCTCTGAGAGCTGGCCAGAGCTGGGCTGTAAATTCAAGCAGTCCTGCTGGGGAAAAATGAGACATGATTACATTGGACGTGGGGGGAAATGCTTTCAGCTCAAAGTCTAGGCTTTCTGTGTATATACAAAGTACAGATTAAACCCCCTTTGCTCTGTCCAGAGTCTTGCTTAGACACTCAGCTTTTCCACTTAAGCAAGATGGAGAGCTAAGTGAGAACAGCTGTAAGCTCCAGCGTTTGTTCCAGATGGTGTAGCCATTTCAAACCTGGTGTTCTTGGGCAATGGCAGCACGTAGAGTTTTACTCTGGTAGAAGCGATAATGTGTTTGCGAGTGCAACACTTACTTCTTTGGTATATGAACAAAAAGCACATCAATTTAAAGAACCTTCGTTCACAAAGCAGAGTACAGAAATGGGTTAATTATCTACACAGTCCAGCTGAAAAAGTACGCCTTTGACTCAAAGATGGGTTATTTTGAGTCCGCTGTGTTTGCTCTAATGTGTTCAGTTGCTTGACTTATTTCTTTCACTTCTATGTAGTACAAGTGTTAAGAAATTACTTACTTGAGTCGTGTCTCTGTGTGTGTTTAATTATAGATCTGTTCCTATTCTGTGTTTGGTGTGCTATCTGAGATCAGGATGAAATCTTCATGCTCTGGCCCTCAGTGCTGTAAATCATTGGCAACATGGCCACATGCCTGAAGTGAGACTGACACACTGTCCCCCCAGTTTTGATCCCGCAGCTGCTGCTACAAGTGTAATTGCCCCTGTGGTGACTGAGCATGTGGTTCTAACCACTGTGTCAGTGTTCTCCTTGTAGCTGTTTCTTTGAACTTTTATTTATTTTTATTTTGTTATATTTTCAGTTTTACTGAGTATAATTAACAAACAAAATTGTGATCTATTAAATGTGCATCATGGTGATTTGATAGGTGTATGCATGAAAGGATTTCTGCCATCAAGTTAATTAGCACATCCATCACCTCACATATTTCTCTCTCTCTGTCTGTCTTTGGTGAGAGCATTTAAGTTCTACTATGTTACTATCTTAGCAGATTTCAATTTTACCGCATAGTGTTATCAACTGTAGTCCCACATTACACTTCAGATCCTCAGGGTTTATTCATCTTACAGCTAAAAGTTTGTACCCTCTGACCAGCCTCTCCCTATTTCTCCAAACTCCCAGGCCCTGGCAACCACGCGTTACTCTCTGTTTCTGGGAGACTGACTTTTTTTTTTTTTTTACATCCCATGTGTAAATGATACAATGCAGTATTTATCTTTCTCTGATACATCTCTTTCAGCCTAATACCCTCCAGGTTCATTCATTCCTGTCACAAATGGCAAAATTGCCTTCTTTCCATGGTTGGATATTCCATTGTGTGTGTGTGTGTGTATATCTTACATCTTTTGTAGTATGTGTGTATGTATCATACATCTATTGTATCCATTCACCATTGTTCAAATCCTCAGGCATCCAGATGTGCAGCTTTCTCTTCCTCTGGACTCTTGCCTCTGAGGGGCAGTTTTATACCCCAGATGCAACTCTGAGTCACTTCCTGTTCACCTCCGTTACAGGTAGGTGGAACTTTTGTAGTTCTATGAATACACATCTGGTGTCACAGCGAAGAAGACACTAGTCTCTACGGTCACATCACATCTGGATTACTTTAACTCCTGAACAGTGAACTTTAAGGGGCATGTCAACAAACTGGTGACCACTCACTGAGAAAAAGGACAAGAGGCTGAGAACATTCAAGATCATGTTTTATGCAGAGCAGCTGAGTGAAGACCCTAAGACAATATTATCCCTTTGAGTATGTTGTTTCATAGAAAGGATGTGAAGACAGACAGTTCTCAGAGGTCTCATGTGGGTAAAAGTCCCCCATGTTTCTTGTAGCAATTCACATGGACCCCCAGGGAAGGGCTTGATGTAGCCAGAAATGCTACTTCAGTCCTTACTCATTTTTTTCTCAAACATGGAAGTGAGTTCCCAACCCCCTTTTCATCCCTCTCTTTATCAGTCAGAAGTGTACGTGGCTTCATATAACAGAGAAGCCCAGACTATTCATGCATTTGAAAGGTAGATGTTTTCATCACTCATGAGAAAGAAGTCCACCAGCTGATAGTTTCAAGGTGGTATGGCTGCTCCAGAAGCCTTGAAGCCTTTGCACTTTCTGGTCTACAGTCCCCATGGCATGGCCCTCATCTTCATGGTCCAATATGGCTTCTTGCCTTCAGTCATCACGTGAGGCGGCAGGATAGAGGGAGTAGGAGAAGGCTGAACCCCTTCCTTTACGGAGTCTTCCTGAAATTCCCACATTTCTGCTTACACTTTATGGGCTACATAACACGACTAGATGGAAAGGAGATGGAATGTTGAATCTTCTGGAAGGGTACCTCCTTCCTGCTCAGAACAAATGTGGGGCAGGGCGTCTGTGGTGGAACCAAATAAATACTATGGTAGGAAACAGTTAACTTCTGCTTTACCATCTTAACCACAGAATGTCAGTTTCCCTCATAACTGAAATGTAAGGGCTACAATAAAATGCTGTGGTCCCACACAGCAGCTACTTCACTGCCTCGCATATGTTAAAAACTTCGATATTACAATATTTTAAAACTTTATTCTAATCTTAAACCATTCTCAGCTTCAGTTGGCCAGCCTCCAATCTCTCTTACCTGAAAAATAAAGAAAATAGTGACAAATGAACTCACTTTTAATTGCACAGTCCTTCTAACTACACTTCATAGGGAGCCAGAGTAGGCCCCGTACTTTTGAAATTATCTGAATTTGCCTCATTCAACCTATATGTCTTCTGGCCCTCACCCAGGAGATCTATAGGATGAAACTTTCAAACCAGTCTTTTGGCTGTGGCGGGTCTTCTAGAACTGTCCTGGGTATCCCCCAAAGACAAGGAATTCCTTTCAACATAAGGAAGACGTGTATTTAAAAGGTACATATTTGTTAATAAATGGAAAGAGTGCTTCATTTACCAGTGGAGGTGAATTTCTTGCCACTGGGGATGTTTCAGCAGTGGCTGTAAGAGCCTTGGTGAGGAGAAGCAAACATCAACTTAAAGAGGAGCAGAGCTGACTTCCTGTATCAATTCCTACCCTTAGATTCCGTGTCTTTCATTTCTGTCAGCAGTAACCGTGTCAGTGCTACGGTTTTCAGATCCTAGAGCAGTGATTTGGAGAGTGATAGTTTTGCTGCAGCCGAACTGAAGGGCATGTATTCGTAGTCATACCTGGACTGGAAAACTCATTTGAAATTAATTGCAGAGTCAGCAAACTCTTTAGGAAAACATTACAAATAATGTAATATTTCTGTGCATATACACAAAATAATTCTTGCTAATGGCTTTGGGCTCATTTCGGTCAGTTCCTAAGATTTTCCAAGTTGTATCATAATTCAATGTCTAGTTGTTGTTCATTTTGACGTATTTACTGGCCTAGTGAATTTGGACAAGTTGTTGAATATCCGTGATCTCAGTGTCCTTGAGAATGGAGGTAATGACTTGTGTTGCAGAGAGTTGTGTTACAACTTCGGTTGTATCTGAGTCCACATTTCCAAGCACCGGGCTTCTCAGATGGGTACAGGACATGACCACTAGCTGGGGCTGTAAATAGCTTTCTAAAACAATCAAGAGACCGTGTCTGTGTAAGTGTGACTGTCTTTAGTATCAACTGCTCCTAGCTGATCTTTGTAAACACAAGATGCTTTGACTTATAACTGAAGGACGGTGCTTTTCAATTCAAAATAACTTACTTTGATTTATTTCATTTTATTTTCCAGTATATAAACTCATTTGCTTTTCAGATTTTATATTCACAGGTATTTCTTTGTACCTTCATTAATTAGCAGAACACTATGTATATGTATATGTATATATTAAGAGAATGTTATTTATGGACAAAATATGGAAGTTACCACCTTTTTCCCCTTTATTAAGTGAAAAATTACTTATATCTTTTTGACTATGTACAACTCCTAAGGATTTATATTACATTTCTGCTTATTATTGAAGGAAAAATTTTCAGTTAATATGCCCTGTTTAGAATTTACTTTCTTCTTGGTCAAATCCCAAATCTGTTAGATTATGATCACTTTTTCTATATATAGTACTAACTGCCAGCTATTAAGATCCTAGAGACGGTGAAGATTACTATTCAATACTTACCCTGTTTTTTTAGTTTCTCCTGTGAAGTATGATATTTGCTATTTTTATTATGCAGGTAGAATTGACTTTTTAAAATGTAATCATTTATTTCCTTGGATCCACTTTTTAAAAGGTCGCTGATTGCCTCAGGATAGTTTTTTCTCATTCTATTTTCTTCCAAAGGTATCCTGTCTCTTAGATTCACTTCTTGGTATCTGCCAGGACCTGAAGTCTACAGATTTTTTCTGATTGAAATTCAGCATTAAATTTTATACTAGTTTTCTTCGCTCATAAGGCTATAAAATAGGAAAATAAGAAAGGCAATTTCTTGCAAAAATGTAAGTACAATAAAAAGAGTTAATCAGTCCTTACAAATTGGAGGGCGGGGGGGGGGGGGGGGCTTCTCTTCTATAACCACAGTGAGCTGGGAAGCCAGACTCCAAAGTAACTGACTGTCTCCTATCAGTCCTTCCTCCCCTTTAAACTGACACTTTGTAGATGACTACTGAACACCACAAATCTAAATTAACCTGAAATACAACAGAGGTTCCAGGAGTTATATCATGAGTCTGGAGGAGAATTTGAAAATATCTCTATTTCAGGACACCTTATCTTAATTATTTTTCTTATCGGTGTCAGCATAACATTTTCAAATAATGCACGATAAGCCTAAAGCTTAAGTACATATCAGCCGGCTGCCTCTGTCCATGTAGCTCCCTCCACAAAATTCTAGACACCTGCCCCATCCCCCACCCCTGCAACAGAGAGATTGCTTTAACTAGTGTCCTATTTTTCTTTGAATGCCATTTATTACTACCACCATCAGTCCACCATGAAATGATCAAAATTGCTCATTTACAGTGAAATACTGCATTACATAGGCTGGCTAAAGTCATGGGTTGGAATAGGAAATGGTTCAATTTACTCTTTGGTTTATTGGTGAAACACAAAATATTCAAATAGTCATAACTACCAAAACAAACAGAACAAACAAATTAAAAAAGAAAACAAGCAAATGCTCATCTATTAAGTTCTGGGAAGGTAATGCTATGCCAAGACAGTGAGTTTAAGTAGTACAGGCAGTTATCCAATCATATTAGAAAAAGGAAAACAGTGTTAAGCAAGTTGTTTAACTAAATTGACTGGTTAGATAAATAAGCTAATTATTATTTCTATATTTAGACAGACCCATTAGTGTTGTTAGGAGTTCCTAACATTCCATTCAGACTGAAGAGACTGAATGAATTCTCTTCTCTTACAGTTAGTATATTGTAAGCAAAGTGAAATATTAAATTGAAAATTCTCTTTTATCCACAACCTTTACCATACATGTCTCTAATGAAATGACTCCTTAACAGATCTAGTCTCTCAATTTAAAATAAAGGCAGTGAGACTCATTCTATCCCATTGCTTTCTGCTAAATAGAAGGGTAGCAGGGGCAGGAGAGCCCAATGCCATGTTCAAGAGGACTGGTCTGGTGAGTGTTGATCAGCAGAGTGGATGTTAATGACAGCAGGGTGAATCTCCTGTAACCGTTGGCTTACAAGAGGAGTCTAATCATACAAATGTAGAGTTTAAAAAGAAATTCAGACATGCGCTTCAGGTTTTAACTCATGTTGATCCAAGAAGCAAAAGCACAGTCTTTAAAAAGATATCAGGAGAACCGTAAGATTGGTTTAATGTTAGTGCTTCTGGCCCTCTTCCTCCCAAATATGCTCAATGTGATTACTTAAAAGAACAACTCAAAAACAAGAAACCTGGTAAGAAGATAAGCCACAAACTGGGAGGAAATATTTGCAAAAGACACAGCTGGTAAAGGGCTGTTCTCCAAACTGTAAAAAGGATTCTTAAAACTCAACAAAAAGGAAACAAAACAACCAAAATAAAAAGCAGTTAAAAATAAATAAAAGTTCCAATCAATTTAATAATTAAAATAAAGAGATAAATAGATGAAATATAAACTAAAAAAAAAAAATTGGGCAAAAGACCTGAACAGACACCTCACCAAAGAAGATACACAGATGGCAAGTGAGCATATGAAGAGATGTTCCACATCCTGTGTCATCAGGGAACTGCAGATTAAAACAGCAATCCGATAACAGTACCTAAAACTATTAGATAGCCAAAATGCAAAACACTGACAACAGCAAACGCTGGAAAAGATGTGGAGAAACAGAAAGTCTCATTCACTGCTGGTGGGAATGCAAAATGGTACAGCCACTTTGAAGGACTGTTTATCCTTGTCGTTTAAAGAGATTTTTTAACTTTTTTTAAATGCAGAAATTTCAAGTTAACTTCTTATTTCCAAGTATTCAAAATGTAATCCACTTATACCATCAGTACTTTGTAAAACTACCCCTTTGGATATGAAAACATTTATAATAGCCATAATATTATTGATAAATTTCTGTATCTTTTAAAAATGGTATGCACAAAAAATTCAACCAATTATAGAAGTTGGAACCAATGACATCAAAGACAAGCTTTTCTTCTAAGCCCCATTTAGGTGGTTCTCAGTCTCATGACAGTTTTGAAAGAGGATGAGAATAGGAATGTTCATTTATCTTTGGTGATAATTGAAGCAGATCACGTCACATTGTTTTTAGTTTCATGTCACGTTTGACAGTGAAGGGAGGCCAAGGCCTTGGGGTTCTCTGGTCACAAGGGAAATCCAGTGTGTTTTCCTGCCCTGGATGGATTTAGTACTGATGTGATTTCCTTAAGAATTTTTAACTCCAGATTTCCATTTACAGATGCATATTTTTATCACGTGTCTCTGTGTTTTTCTCACATTTGGTAGACAATTGAGATAAAATTTAAATATTTTATCTATAAATACAAGTATTTAAAATAAAAATATAGATATATTATATTTAAATATTTTATCATACAAATGTAGATAAAATATATATTAGATAAAATATATCTATATTTTAATAATAAAATATTAATATTTTTATCTAAATTATTTTATTTTATTTTATTTTTATTTTGTAAACAGGAAAAGGAAAAAGAGAAAGCCATAAGGGAATAAGTTACCTTTTCTTTCATGATTCCATCAGAGACTCTTATAAATCAAGGAGATTTGTGAAAATCACAGTCCTGAAATCTTCAGAAGTTTCAAGGGCATGAAAAACAAGGAAAGCCTGAGGAGCTATTTCAGATTGAAGGAGACTAAAGAGATATGACAATGTAACACAACATGTCATCTAAATTGGATCTTTTAGTTTCCAGAGGATATTGTTTGAACAATTGACAAGACTTAAATGTGTGTCTAGATTAGATGGTGATAATAACATAATGTTAATATCCTGATTTTGATATTTATATTTTGGTTATATACAAAAATATTTTTATTTGTATGAATTACACACTAAAGTGTTTTAAGTTTGTCAGACAGGTCATCACATTGCAACTTCCAAATGGTTCAGGAAAAAAAAAAAAAAAGAGGTTCTTCTTTCTAGTCTTTCAAATATCTTAACATTTAAAATTTAATTTGCAATTTATCCAGACAGAAAAACTGAAGGTAAATATAGATATTTTATTAGACAAGCAAAAAAAAAAATTGTGAAAACAGTTGTTTATCAAATTTTTTATTGAAAAAGCAAAGGTGATTTGTTTCATTACAAGACATCTAATACAAAGTAATATAAAAACATACTTTTATTTTAGACTTTGGATTTTGTATAGTCTGGGTGAGAGCTATATGATAAAGGAAACGCAAGATTAAGCCTATATTTGGTAGGTATTTGTCACATGTTGAACGACTATAAAGAGGTTGACTATCCTTTTAGAAATTACTTGACAGAAAGCTTGATATAATATCTGTGTAATTCTTGTTCCTTGAGAACATCACGTGTGAAAGCTTTAACATGCAAAGCATGCAAAGCTCAGATGAACCTTGGGAGAGAAAGATACAAAAAAAGAATATGAGTACATTTAAAACTGTTTTGAGCACCAGAGGTGTGCTATCATCTGTCACAGATAATATGGAAAAATATGGTGGCTTAAACAGGTGAGTCAGATTACAATAAGTGAGCAATCTTCCATAGCTCAGGGGTATGCTTGATAAAACCTTTCATGACAAGGACACACTTTCCTTCTTACCATCAAATGTTAATTCACAGTCAGGAGAAGTTCCGTAATAAAGATGGTGCTTAGCCCACCAGAAATGTGTTCCATACTCCATCTTCTACAGCTATGAGTTCGTGCTTGGAGTGAGGAGAGAGAAACATTTTCTGTATAAATCTGTGAGCCTTTTACATCTCCTGCTCTTGTGTTAGTATGTTTACGTTGCCTTTTGAATGACTTCTAAGCTATTTATATGTCCTAGCCTCTTATAAAATTGTTTGCCTGAACATTTATTGCTGCTCTGTTCGTTAAGACATACATGCATGTTTTGGTGGCTAATTTTAAACATGCCATTACTTATTGATTATTCTAATGATAATTTGCACTCATTATTCTACGATAATTCTTTATGTCACAAACCCTTTGTTTTTTACTTTCAAGTATTTTTTTAATGTATTTATTTTCAAAAAGAAACACTTGGAAGGAAAAAAAAGAAAAAGGAAACCCTAATAGCAGATGCTTTGAGTTATTTCAAAGATCCATCTGGAATGGAAGTTCTTGGCAGAAGACAGCCTCTGTGTGTCTGCTTCAGTCTTCTCTTTGCAACTGGCTTCTTCTGATTCACTTGTCCATGTGGGAAAAGTCAAGGTTGCCAAAAGCTTCAAACATGGGAAGGATCCAGCCCACATAAAGGAATTGCTTAAGTCTCTTCATCCCAATTCTGAGGTCCTTGGTAATGAACTGTGAAATGCCTGGTCTAAGTCAGGTAACGGCCTATTTCATTTGATTGTAGCCAAAACCCAGGGCCATTCTAGGTGTTGTGAGTCACCCATCTGACCTTGCAGATCTGCAGAGGACTCATTTCTCAGTACGAGGATTGGGAGAAAGGAGTGGTCAAATAATCGAACATACTTGCAATGGAAAACAACATTACTAATTATGAAAACATGTCTGACTAATGAAAACACCCATTTACTAACATACCCAAAACTTTATTTAAAATGTTAAACAGAGCCTTCAAGGCCGTAAGTTGTGCTGAAAGAAAATGCTTATGGAGCCATATGCTGGCTGGAGAAAGGCCCCGGTGCTGGGTCATCCCACAAGCAGCAGGGCCCATGGGGACAACAAACACAGCTGTCCTGGGACTGGCAGGGCTCCTTCATGCAGTTGAGTTTGGAGGAAAAAGGTGCAATTTGTTTGGAAAGGGTTTACCTCAGCTCTAGACAAAGGTGGGGTGAGGACAGTTCTGAAGTGTCTGTGCTTCTTGAGTGGTTGTGGGCAGCAGCTTGGAGTGCTTGTGGGTAAGCAGGAGGCGGTGGTCAACTTTCCTCTTGAGATAAGAGCTGGAATTGCCGCCTGGAAGTGAGTCAGAGTTTCATTATACGATCAGGAGTATGAGCAGTCTTTGGCTGGTTTTGGCCCGTGGCTATTAACTGATTAACCTCCCTCTCTCTCCTACTCTCTGGCCTCTGTAACTTAACTTAGGACTTCTCAGAATTTTTCTGTCGTCGGTATTACAAGTAGAATCCAATGGGGACAAAGCATCTCCAATTGTACATTTCTTCAAAGCCAAAGTTAATTTCCATACTTATTCAAGTATGCATGTGGTACCACCTCAAAAATCTACAGGAGACTAAATACTGGATTTGGTGACCTAGAAGTTCATGCCATAAAACTCAATCAATTCTGTCTCTTTCCATTCCTCTCCATCCCAACAGAAAACAACATCTTGATTGAACTTTTGTGTATATGGAGACTAATATATATGTACTACATATAATATATAAATACCCCACTATCTGTATACTCGAATGGTAGTATAAGGAAGAAAGATCGCTGAGTAGTGGGAGACTTGGAAGATAATAAATGTCAGAACTGGTCTGGATTTGACAAGCAGGGCTGGAGATCTGAGTTTCCTACAATCACAACATGTACCCTCCTAACAGTCTTGTAATTCATTGCAGAGTTCAGCGGCCCCCTCATGAAGGAAGTCTGGCATTATTTCTTAAAGAGCTTCGTACCAGGATGACTTGCTCAATTGTGAGTGATGCTTTTGAAGTGCACATCATGCTTCAACAAGAAAACACATTTAGAGTATTTATAGGAACAACTCTCCTCCGCTGAATTAGAAAGTGGGCTCTTTCTAGACCTTTGGCATAGAGCATAATGGATCTAATCCAATAGCACTTGAGAGAGGTGCAGCATCGCTACTAATTTATCCATGATGTTTCCATCAGTGGCATTTCTGAGCAGAAAGGTTAAATGCATTTCCTAGGCTGCCATTAAGGGCGGATGCTGTTTTCAGCGTTAGCACCTGTTTACTTTGTCCTCTGAGCTCTGACATCCTCCTGAATCTGCTGCCAATTTCTTTTTTTTTTCTTTCTTTGTGTGTGTGTGTGTGTGTGTGCGTGTGCGTGCGCGCACGAGCGCACACTCATGAAGTGGTAGGATAAGTGATTCCAAGATAACAAAATAAATCAAAAAAGAGAACTTCTTAAAATTACGCCAGCTGTTTTTGCTAAAATCAATACTCAGCATTTATTTTATGAATATATATATATATATATATATATATATATATATATTTTAGAATTGGAGTCCTTCACTATATTGGCATTTAAGTCATTTCTTTTACTTTGATACAGTATTAAGAGGCAAAATTGGGTATCTAGATGTGTTGAATTATTTTTAGGCTTGACTAAAATGCTATTAAATAAAAGGAAATGCAAGAAAAGTGACAGGATATAGTACCTTTAGATACTGAAATCGATTTATAAATTCCCAAATTTTTAAGGTCCTGGAACCACCTATCTTGATCCTTTTGACCTTAAAGCTTGCATTTTTAGCTCTGTCTTCAAAGCAAGAGCTTCTTTTGGAAGATTGTCTGCGGAAGGCATTTCCTGGCAAAGCTCTGGGCTGCCCAATGGGGCATGGGAGGGAGTGGATAGTTCTCCTTTACCCACTGGCTTCTTGGCTGAGACATCCCTGTAATAAAAGACAGATTCACAGCAGAAAAACAAACTAACGTTTAATAACACCTACTCATAAACCTCCAGTATACCAGGGTGAGACCCAGGAACACTGAGCAACTCAAATGGCCCAAGCCAGCCCCTTTAAATAATACCAGCTTCAGCTGCAGACAAAAGAACATGTAAGAGGCTGGGGAATCAGTTTTGGAGGGTTACCAGCAAAAGCACAGTAAGGCTGTTACACAGATTTAAGTCTAGGACTTCTGCACTGATAAGAGTTCCTAGAGAAAAGGTCTTCCCCCTCTTCCTGGTTGAGCCAGGGAACGGCTCTTACCCTCTTTCTCCTCTTTCTCCTCTTAGTTCTATGGCTGGCCTAAAAATTAAATGGACATGAGACAGATTAACAGGAGAAAAATGTCCAAATTAAGTTCCATGTATACGTAGAGGGGTTCCATAAGAATATGGGGCCCAGAGGACAGACAGATCGGGCAGCTGAGGCTTATAAGCCATCTTGAGCTAAGATAAAAGCGGGGTTTGTGGTTTGGACTTCAAAGGCGGGGAAGGCAGGTCACATGGAAATGGAAACAAAAATGTCTGATAAATCAATGTTTGCTGGGCCATCTTAACAACAGGACACTGAGAGGACTTTGATGCAACAGACCTCTCTAGGTTTGTCGCTATCACACACTAAACTCTAGTTATCTGTGATGATAGCTCCCTTCTTCGAGCAAATCCTCTATCTAAATTCTTTTAGGCAGTTGTAAGGTGACCAGACGTCCCGCTTTTGGCGGGACAGTTCTGATTTTTAACAATTTGTCCCGCGTCCTGCAGCGTTTTAAAAAAGTCCCGATCTTTGGAAAGAATGCACGACAAGCTAGGGAACGGTGGGAGATAGACCCAATTTTTAATCAACAACCCCCTTCCCCCCGGTCAATGGTGTCCTGCTTTACCAATGTTAAAATATGGTCACCTTAAGTTAGGATAAAGGTCAAAGATTCATCCTGAGTCTTTGTTTCTTAAAAATAACCAGCTTAATATAATAGGCATCCCTCAAAATGTCACACTTGTGGCAAAGTGTGCTCCCCTTCACATGCAGAAGGAGATTTCTCTTACAAATGTTAGTATCTTCTGCAGAAGGGAACTTCTACTTGGTCTTCTAGAGCCTCTCATGGGGAAGCCAGGATGGCTCAGTGGGTTAAGCGCTCACTTTGCAGTGCTAGAGACTGAGGATCGAATCCCGGCCCCGGCCCGTGCGGACCCATGTGCTGAACTGGGGAGTGCCCCCAGTTCAGTTCTCTCTCTGTCTCTGTATCTCTCTCTCTCTCTCTCTCTCTCTCTCTCTGTCAAAAACAATTAAAAAAAAAATAGAGCCTCTCCATGTTCGCTTTTTTAAACTTCGCCAGCTTAAAATAATCCTTATGCCAAAGGAATATGTTACGGGGTGACAAATTGTTTTGTTCAGCAGAACATACTTCCCATTGTATAGCTTATTTACTTTTTTTCTTATCACATACAAAGTGAAGATAAAATAATAGCTTCCTACCCTGTCCCTTGATACATTTTCTGAAAGTAAGGGGACTCTGGTTAAATGTTCATTTCTATGATTATGTTCTTGTCGGTCCTATATTCTATTTTTGTATACCCCTAATTTTGTTTGTTTCATCCGTTTTGAGGGCCTCAAATGGGAACAATTTTTAAAAGTAGTTGACAGTCAAATTAGGACTTTCAAAACATTTTCAAATAGCTGACAAGATTCCAGATTAATTGTTAAATGAAGTAATAAGAAGTATATGGAACAATGGGATTTGTTGAGTGGGCTGTGATATGCTCCGGAACTCTGGCCACACACTCCAGCTTTGTCTCCAGAGGTAGAATGAGGTGATTATGTGGGCATGGACGATGGTTCGGAGTGTCCTCTAAGCTTGAGGAGATGGGGCCACCTTGCAGTATAGGAATGGACCCCAGAGCTCAGCTTCTGGATTGCCCAAATTCCAGCTCCAAATGAATCTAGCTGGAGAACTTGAGCCAGTCGCATGCCCTCTACACTTCAGTGTCCTCTTCTATAAAGTGGAGGTAAGACTAGTACTGACCTCACCGTGTCATTTCAAAGTAATCTTAGAAATCACAGTGCTGGACTCAGTATGCTTGTTAAATAAGTGTTAACTGTTGTAATTACGCTAAAGGTCCCAGTCTTGTCTCCGAAGCTGGCTCATGCGAAGCCACTCAGAGATGTGGCAAAAGCCACGCACCGTCAGACTGCATGCCATTTCCTATAAGGTGACCTTAAGCCGTCAAAGCCCCTTCTGGAAAGCATCGGATTCAGCTTCTACCAAGTGAACTCAGGGAGCTTCCCACAGTCTTCTTTCAAATGGTTGACTTAGCTGGGGAAACAAGAAAGGTAAAGGAGAGATCAAAGCATGGATCACTCTTTCAATCTCAGAGAAAACACCAGAGTCAATCAGGAAATTAATGCCTTGGTGCTTTTGGAAAAAAGACACATTCTGGAAGGTTTTGCTGGATTAACTAAAGTCAGTAGGCTAGTCCTTCTAGTGACTTCGTTTTTCAGAAATCTGCTCCTTCTCCCTCTGTCTTTCCATCATCTTTCCAAGTTTCCCTTTAACAAAAGGATTTGGAGTCTTAGTTGGGAGATGATTCTTTTTCACAAACTCAGGACACGTCAAGGCACCTGCAAAGTAGGTTTCCTCACTAAGGCTCCCTAAGGAAGAAAGCCATGGGCTAGGAAGCGGGATGAGGATTTGCCTCCCGTTCACTCCTTGGGGAGACTTGGGGGCCTTGGCCTTGGGAAGACAGGCATTCTGGGACCATGGGACAGATTCATATTCTATAAGCCCCTGTGGCGCCTGGCCATCTTGAATTCAACCAAGCTGGATGGAAGGAATGCATGTGGCAAGTCGCAGAGGTAAAGCGCATTTCATCTTTTAATCAAGAAATTTCAGTTCACTGAAGCCATGCCAGCTTACAGAGAAAACAGCACAGCCAAATCCGCACTCCAACTCCAACACACACACTGGTGTCTCCCCGTTAAAATAAGCACATTCTTATCAGTCAGCATCTGTTTCCCCTTTTATTCGGAGAGCCTGTTTACCAGACTTCTTTCATTGAGAGACTTCCCCATGGAGTATAATTCACTTCGTTTTCTGCTCATTCATAAGATTTTTTTTTATATCTCCCAGCTGCAACTATTTTAAGCAAATTTCTGAGGACTTATAATTGAATGTGACTCATTTGAGCAAAGTGGGACCAGGGTACAAAGCTGAGACTGTCAGAGCTCTTTTGAAATACAGTAAATTCACACAAAATGTATTTTTTGGTATAAGTATGTGATTCACTGGTGAAGAGACTTGTCAATGTCTTCTTTTCCATGCCTGTTTGAAAATGAAGTGGATTGTTTTTTAATATGCAAATGTCTGGAAAAGACTCTTTCTTCTTCTTCTTTTTTTTTTCCCAGAAGTTGCCAATGCTAGGAAAATAATCTTGACAAAGTCAACTCATCACTTTCATACAACATGAAATCAATTCCCTATTGCCAGGCGTTCTCATGGCAACTGCCTTCCTAAGCAAACTTCTCTACAAAATATACAGCTGTTATTTTATCTGGTTACTAAGTTCCCTTGACAAAAGCACACTATAATAACCACTCACGTATGTGTGGTTAAAGGGGGATAAAGCTCCCATGGGACTCAGATGACTTATCTTTTAAATGATAACTTAGGAATTCAATGCTCCATTGTCAGCACCTTGTGGGGGTTTGGGGTTGTTTTTTTTTCCTCCTTTGCTTTGAAATTGCCATATTAGGAAAAATACATAGTATATTATTGTTAGTTGTCTGAGTAGAATTTTTCCCTTGTTTTCATTATTTAACAGTCAACAATTATGTTAAATGACCCAAATTTTCATTAAATGAGACAATAGTATAATTTGTAATTGTTCATATTCCCATACTAAGTATATTCTCCATCATTGTTTATTCTAATTTTTTTAGTTTAACCATAACTGGACTAGTCTTTGGGCACTAATTATGTCTGTGCTAGTTGAAAACGGAGGTAGGTTCAGCCTATCTCTAGATAGGAACCAGTAGGGAAGTTGAACTCATTTTATCAAGCTGCCAAGAGCTGGGAGGGACTACTTTAGCTATTATATGTCCAATCATAATGTATTTTAGCTCCAGTGCAAGCTGTAGAGCCAGAAGAAAAATAGGTCCAAGCCCTCAGGGAAAGTTAGATTCCCATGAAACAGTCACATGAGTACCCAGTCTGCCACTAGTGGGAGGACCCAGGACAGAAAGGGGAGTCAGGACATGTGTAGGAGCAGTAGAGGATCAGTGGGAATAACATCCCCCCAAAACAGTGAAGCTTGGTTCAGTTTCACTGTTAGAACCACTACCTTTCTCCATTACTTTCTTTTAGAAGAATCATTTGTTTTCTGGTTTAATTTCATTGTATTTGACGAGAAAATGGTTGTTAGTGACCTTTGTGATTATGCCATAGCTTCCAGGAAGATGCATCTTTGGCAATGTTAGAATGTAATATCTTATTTGCAAATGAGAGTCAAAAAATAGCTTATTCCAGGGAAGCCAAGATGGCTTAATGGGTTGAGCACTCACTTTGCAGCCCCGGGGACTAATGATCGAGTCCCAGCCTTGGCCCATCTATGCAGACCCATATGCTGAATGAACTGGGGTGTGCTTCCCATGTGGGAGGCCCCCAGTTTTGGTTCTTGCTGGGGTGAGCATCCCATGTAGGAGGACCCCAGTTCAACTCCCAGCTCTCGGGGGCATGCCTTCTATGCAGGAGGCCCCCGGCCCGGTTCTCACCCTACCTGGCCCCTGTCCACCTGTGTGGAACAAAACCGTGTCAAAAACTGATGACGTACAACTATGAAGACTGCTCTGGGCCCTCCCCCTTCTCTCTGTCTCTCTCTGTCTC
>PVKE010010933.1:0-41373 GCA_004027555.1 Craseonycteris thonglongyai
GGGAAAGCCGGGACGGCTCAGCGGGTTGAGCGCTCGCTTTGAGGCCATGAGGACCGAGGATCGAATCCCGGCTCCGGCCCAGGCAGGACCCACGTGCTGAACTGGGGAGTTCCCACAGTTCGGTTCTCTGACTGTCTCTGTCTCTGTCTCTCTCTCTATCTGTCGGAAAGTAAAATAGAAATAACTATGCACTGAAGACAAAAAGATGGTTTCTCTCTATAAATGTGAAAAGATAAAAAAAAAAAAAAAAAAAAAAAAAAAAAAAAAAAAAAAAAAAAAAAAAAAAAAAAAAAAAAAAAAAAAAAAAAAAAAGAAGTAATAGTTGAAGAGTTACTGATAACAAACTTTATATTAATAAAATACATTAAACCACAGATTCAAGAAACTCTACAAATCTTAACCCAAATAAATACAAAAAATTCCCACCTAGGCACATTGTAGCAAAACTTCAGAAAAATCAAGATAAAGAGAATTTTTAAAATTTGGCTGAGAAGAGAAAAATATCATTACCTTCAGAGGAGCAATAATACTGATAACGCATTTCCAAGATAAATGATGGAATCCGGGAGACTGGAAATCAAAGGTACATGTTATAATCTTTAAGGGACTGAGAGAACATAGCTGCCAATCTAGAATTTTATACAGAGAAAAATATTCTTCAAAAATGAAGGTGGAACAAAGAAGATTACAAATGAAAACAGGATTCTTTGCCAAGACGGCTGCACTGAAAGAAATACCAAACGACGTTTTTTTTTTATGGAGAATGAAAATGATCCCAATGGAAGTAAAGAAATGCAGGAATAAATGAATAAGAGGTAAATGGGTGGGAAAAGACATGAATATGGACTGTATTAAACAATAATAGCTTGAGTTTAAAAATATACAAAAATTTAAAATATTTGAGAATAGTAGCCAAAAAGCAGGTGAGGTGATAAGTGTAGTAAAATTGTAAGATTCTTGCATTATCTGGGGAGTGGGAAATGCATAAATTGTAGTAGACTAATAATTCAAGGATGCATGTTGTAATTCCTTGGTAACCATTAAAAGAATAATAAAATAATGTATAATAAAGAAGCTAAATGGGGGAAATAAAGTAATTTTAAAAAAGGTTTTAAATAGGGACCTTTCTTAAAAGTGTTTTTAACGATTTGTATTTCTTATGCTTTGAACTTATCTGTATCTTTTGTCCAGGTTTCTAATTGAATGATTTCCTTTTCTTATTGGTTTTAGATGGGTATAAATATAGATAAATAAAAATGATGTCTGTGTAAATGCTGCAAATACTTCCTTGCGAGGATCAGTTTTAAATTCTTATGCGTTGGTGAGAACATTGAGGGCCTGGTTTGACCATTTGTTTTGATGTTAGTGAGAAAGAGGTCCATTGAGTCTTGGGGCTTTGCACGGAGTCAGAGCTCAACAAAAGCCTAATGAACTGAATTGAGGTCAACAGGAGCTAAGCAAACATGGGATGCTCCGCTATTGTCATTTATAGAGTAAGGAGTTATCTGAACCTATATGACAAGAGTAGTGATGGTGAATGTTTAAGGCCAAAGAAGGAGCCGAAATAAACTGGGATGGAAAGAACTACAGAAATCCTCAAGAGAAGGTCCAGCTAGTCCCAGAGGCCTTAGTGAGGAAGCCTGGAGTCTTAGAAATGCGTGTTGCATACCTAATCAAGACCAGCGGGTGGCACTCTAACGGCGTTCCGTTGCGGTCTAGGCTCCCAGGGCCAACCAAGATCTTGCTTGAGCAAGACCAAGGGGAAACCGATGCAGACGTGGGGAGCCTGGGAGCCCTAACTTTTTGACTACGACCTTCCTCCAGTAGTGAAATCCCAAAGATCGAAAGCCCTGTGAGTTTTTAATTTTTCTGTATTTGCCTTGCCCATGGGTGCCAGTATAGCACCATCCATTCAATTCAATGTAGACCAGTGTGTCTTAAACTTGGATGAGCAAACCAATTGCCTGAGTCTCTTGGGAAAATGTAAATTATGATTCAGTAGCACTGGGGTGGGGCCTTAGGTTCTGCATTTCTAACAAGCTCCTTGATGATGACTCACAGTCAGTTATTCTAACATTTAGAATGAGCTGTCTGCAAGGTCCCCCATGGGAGGTGGGAGAGAAGCCAACCAGGGCTCTGCCCTCAAAGAGTTGACAGCTTCCTAGAGTAAAATCCCACTGTAGTGTGTGCAACACAAGTGAGAGTGTGAATCTCCTTCCTGTGTGACCTTGGGCAAGTTACATGACCTCTTTGGGTTTCACTTTCCTCATCTGTAAAATGGGAACAGCAACAGCCTCTACTTTAGAGAGTTAGCTGAAGGTTAAAGCCAGATATCGTGTGCAAAGCACTTCACACAGTGCCTGGCACATAGTAGGGCTCAACAAGGCTCAGGGCACACTAAAAAACTATGGAGCTAGGCGGGCAGCCTTGGTGCGGTGGTAAGTTGGAGGGAACAAGAGGCGAGGGGCAATCTTTAAGAAGATGCTTGGGGAAGCCGGGATGGCTCAGTGGGTTAAGCGCTCACTTTGCGGCCCTGGGGACCGAGGATCAAATCCCGGCCCCAGCCCCATGTGGACCCATATGCTGAACTGGGGAGTTCCCCCAGTTCAGTTCTCACTGGGGTGAGACCCCGGCCCAGCTCCTGCCCTGTGCAGCCCTGCGCCCACCTGTGGAATGAAACTATGTGGAAAAACCAATGATGTGCAACTATGGAGACTGTTCTGGGCCCTCCCCCTTCTCTCTGTCTCTGTCTCTGTTATCTCTCTCTCTCTCTGTCAAAAACAATAAAAATAAATCTTAAAAAAAAAATAGTCCTTTTTCTTTATGGTGAGACTAAATGACACAGGAGACCTGAAGCCACTGTGAAGGTGACAGGTGTTCAGGGTGACTCTTCAGACCATGTGGTCTGACCTGACTTGAAGGGGCAGACAGGAGGAAGAACATCGCCAATTGCCCAAGGGACAAATTGGGCCATATGAAGCCAGTTACATGTGTGATCTCATTTAATTTTGAACAATGCTGTGAGGTCAGGACTGGGTTTACCTCCATTCCACACATGGGGAAAATGAGACTCAGATGCAAAGCAGCTTGTTTCAGATTTTGCAGTGAAAAGTGGTAGGTGGAGGTTACCTGACTTGGTTTAGTAAGTACCACGTATATGCTTTTCCAGTGTCTGTGCATGTCCTCCCCTTATAAGTGACAGCGTTTCCCCTTGCCCTGCCCCTGCATATGCAGGAAGAGAGGAATCTTGCAATGGAAATGGAGAATCTTGAAGGCCTGGCTAAAGACTTGGGACTTGAACTTCTTTTTTTCCCCCCGCTTCCCAAGCACTGAAGTCTTGCTCAACTCCAGCTGAGCAATGAGGCTGGCAGGGTTACCTCACTTCTAGAAGGCAGGCCCCAACCTTTGTGGCCCAAACCTACTTCCTGTCCTGGTTCCTCTTTTGTTAGAAGATGTTTCTCACGCTTCCTGTTGACTTCGCTTTGTCTCAGCTGGTTGGTTCAGTGCTTGTGTGATCAGTGAGGCCTGGGGCATGGAACCAGGTACCTTGGGACAGTGAGGTTCTGCTCAGAGGTCTGGGCCAGGTGAGGGCTGGCCTGAGACACACCAGGATGGGTGGGTGGCTCCTGTAGTCTGAGGACCCTCTCTGTCCATGTCGTGAGGGACTGTCAAAGGCTACGGTTAGTTTGTGAGGTTGGTTATGCCCCTGTGGGAGTGGCAGCAGGGGTTTGTTTGGGTGGCTTCTGACACTCACATTGTCTGCTCACATCCCCCAGAGATCTCATCACCTTGATGTGGTTTTCTGTTTCCTGGGCTGCCCTGGCAGCTTTGTTCTGGGTTGCAGAGAGCTTCTTGGGTTCAGACAGGTTTATCTGGGACTGACTCAGCCCTAGGTGGTGTGAGGCTTGAAATGATGCTGAATTAGGGCCTTGTGATTAAGTCCCGGCTCCTTGTTTTTCTTATGGGTAGGTCACCCACCTCCTGTCCCTCTGAACCTGTTTCCTCCTCTGCAGGAATGACGGAATCTCTCTTTTGTGGAATTTTTGTGATGCTTAAGCAGGATGAGGATAATGAAAGTGTTTTGTAAACTGCATGATGGTATTTGTCAGGGTTTGAGGTTATTTTTATTTCATCTTCTAAATGGAACTAGATTTATTTTATTTTTTAAAAAAAGGCTCTTTATTTTATTTTTAAAGGCTTAGTTTATTGTTTGAGAGAAGGTTGAGAGAATGAGAGAGGAGAGAGAGAGAAGTGGGGAGGATCCAGAGCAGCCTTCACAGTTATCCATCATTAGTTGTGACATGGTTTCATTCCACAAAGGTGGATGTGAGACCTCGCAGGGTGGGAACTGAGCCTGGGGTCTACCACATGAAAGACATGCCTCCATGAGCTGGAGGCTGAACTGGGGGCCTCCTGCATGGGAAGCACACCCAGTTCAGCACATGGGTCTACACGGGCTGGGGCTGGGGGCTGGGATTTGATCCTTGGTCCCCAGGGCTGCAAAGCGAGCACTTGACCCGGGGAGCCATCCTGGCTTCCCCTATTTTACATTTTATTTATGTATTTATTTATTTATTTATTTAATTTTAAAGATTTATTTATTGTTTTTGACAGAGAGAGAGAGATACAGAGTCAGAGACAGAGAGAAGGGGGAGGGCCCAGAACAGTCTCCACAGTTGCACATCATTGGTTTTTCCACATAGTTTCATTCCACAGGTGGGCGGGGCTGCACAGGGCAGAAACTGGGCCGGGGTCTTCACCCCGGTGAGAACTGAACTGGGGGCACTCCCCAGTTCAGCATATGGGTCCACACGGGCTGGGGCTGGGATTCGATCCTCAGTCCCCAGGGCTGCAAAGTGAGCACCTAACCCTGAGTCATCCCGCCTTCCCCAACTATTTTACATTTTAAAATTGTGGTTATATGTATGTGTATATGTAGCATAAAGCTTATCATTTAAACCTTTCTAAGTGCTCATCTCATTGGCATTAAGTACATTCACATTGTTGTGCAAACATCACCCCCATTTGTCTCTGGAACTTTGTCTTCCCAAATGGATCCCATTAAACACTAACTCCCCAGCTCCTGGCAACTCCATTCTACTTTCTGTCTTTATGATTTTGCGTAGAATCACACAGTACTTGTCCTTTTGTGTGGATCCCATATTTTCCTCTTCATTGACTTCCCTATTTTGGTGGCATACATTTTCCCAATACGTAGGAGGTAAAGTTTCTGAGGTTTTGATTGTCTAAAAAAAGAAAGGCCTTTATTTTATCCTTATACTTGTTTAAGGGTCTGTCTGACTAGATTTAGAATACTGGATTGCATATAATTTTCCCTCCTAATAGTGAAGGCAATGTTTCATCGTGTGTGTGTGTGTGTGTGTGTGTGTGTATGTGTGTGTACTTGTTGACTGTTAAGTATCTCTGTGAGGTAATCAAGTGGGCAAACCAGGCCCTGTGTTTAGGAAACTTCTGTGGAATTAATCAACCAGCCAGGCTGCCAGAATTCTGGGAGGCCATCAGCGGAAGGAAGCTATGGTCACATCATTCAGCATGTAGCCTTTGAAGACTCCCCGCTCCATCTATGCTGCTCCCCTTCCCTTTATAGTGTAGTGACAGTCTTGCCCTCTGTGTGCCCAGTGTCCCCAGGTCTGAAGCTTCTTTGGTTGAGTTTCTCCAGCAAATAAACCTCCTTCTCCTGCTAGTGTAAGAAGAGAGGTAAGGGAAAGCTGGGATGGCTCAGCGGGTTAAGCGCTCGCTTTGAAGCCCTGGGACCGAGGATCGAGTCCCGGCCCCGGCCCATGCGCACCCACATGCCCTGCGCAGCCCTGTGCCCACCTGTGGAGTGAAACTATATGGAACACTAATGTCAACTATGGAGACTGCTCTGGGCCCTCCCCCTTCTCTCTGTCTTTCTCTGTCTCTGTTTCTCTCTGTCAAAAATCAATAAAATAAATCTTTAAAAAAAACAAAAAAAAAAAACAAGAGAGGTAAGAGCCTTGGCTTGTTAATTGCCTGGGCTGTGAAGGCCATGTGTAAGTGCTTTGTCAGTACACCATACTTCCTGTTTTTAGATCCACCCCAACCTGTCTTCTGTCATAGCTGGCGCCTCCAATTCCTGAGCCTTTCTGGGGTTCTGAGGCACAGTGCTGCTTGCTTATTTTTATACTGGAGCAAGATAATTGTTAAATTTTTGATGTATGGCTAGCTCTGTAAAGAGGTTTAGGGTCGATCCCTTATTTTCTTTCTTCCTTTTTTTTTTAAGATTGATTTTATTATTTTTGAGAGAGAGAGAGAGAAGGGGAAGGGCCCAGAGCAGTCTCCTTAGTTGCATGTCATTGGTTTTCTACAGTTTCTTTCCACACAGGTGGGCGGGGGCCGCACAGGGTGGGAACTGGGCTGGGGGCCTCCTGCATGAGAGGCATGCCCCCTCGAGCCAGGGGCTGAGAACTGAACTGGGGGCCTTATGCATGGGAAGCACACCTCAGTTCAGCATATGGGTCTATACGGGCTGGAGCCGGGATTTGATCCTTGGTCCCTGGGGCTACAAAGCGAGTGCCTAGCCCGCTGAACCGTCCGGCTTCCCCGATCCCTTATTTTCTTGTATGCGCAGTGTCACAGCATATACAAGCTTCAGAAAATAGCAGTTCTTATTGACTTCATCTAAAAGTTTTGAAGATTATTTTTCTCCCTTGGGTTATAAAAATAATCTGTAGAAACTTTCTGCAGAAAACTTGGGAAAAAACAGATTAACACACAGACACACACTAAGAAAATATAGGTCACCCAGAGATAGCTACCAGTTATAATATATCCTTGCAGTCTTTTTTTCTGGGTGTGAACTTATAAAAATAAAAGCAGAGTAATTTTGTTTTGTATTCATGCTTTCAATATACTAAATTCTAATTTGTTCTCATATCATTTTACATTGTTCTATGACATCATCATTAATGACTACATGGTATTCTATTGTGTGGATATACAATCATTTATTTATTCAATACCCTATTGAGGTTCTTATTGAGTTAAAATTTTAATTTAAAGTTTCTTTTGATAATGAATCTATCTAACCTTGTTTCTACCATGTATTCACTTAGCAATCTCTTTTGGGGGGGGAAGGATAAAGGTAAACTTTAATGCTTTTCTGGTTAAATTATTACTAATTCCAAATTAATGAATACAGATTGACTCATGGAGATTTTCTAGCACTTTCTGTCTTTTTTTTTCTTTCCCCTGTGGGTCAGAGGGAGAGAGGGAGAAGGGTCACTCTGAGATTCTCATGATATTCCTTCACAGCTCTTGATTAGAACTGAACATGGACAGGGGCAACAGCACCAGGGAGGAGACATGTTGGGAATGATGAGAAAAAATGAAGCAGATCGGGCAGACATCTGAAGAAATCATCCAGGAAATAGTAGCTTAAAAGAGGAAATCTGAAAGAACAAACTGGTCTAAGAGCTGAAGATCTGAATTCTGTTCCTGAGTCTTCCACTGTGTTGTTGGGCAGGTTGTTCAACCTCTCTGGTTTTCTCATTGGTGGACTTGTAATTTTTCTTGTATTATATCTTTTGAGGTTCTATGCATATAGACGTTGTCACACCAGCTATGTGATCCTGAGAAGTTGCTTAACCTCCCTGAGACTTGGTTTTCTCATCTGTAAAGTGGGAACACTAATAGCTAGTACATAATATTGTTGTGACTGAATGTACGTAAAGTGCTTATCATAGGGTCCCTCCCATACTAAGTATCCAATAAATGAAAGCTATTTTAACTGCATGCCAATTGTTATGCAAGAAGAGCACAATTATATCATCCCACACTCTGTGTAGGGAACTCTGTCTTCTCAAAAGTTGTTTTCAAAGTTCAAACTGCAGCTGGGACAGAAGCCAAGGGGCATAGTACAAAGTCATCATGAGCCACAGATCTCTCTTTTCAGTTCATTCTTCCTCAGGGCTTGGACGCTGTCCAGACATGGGTCAAGTAAACAGGCAAGTGTTCAACACAGATAAGTAGGATGCATGGTCGACAGGGGAAGCAATAGGAAGCCCCACTTTTCACATATGAAATATCCATGAGTGTAACAGAAGGGGAACTGAGCCCTAGGTCAGATCATAGGAGTCACCAGTATAGGGATGCTATTGTGAAAAAGCTGACATACTTTCCACGTTGTGACTAATGAACATGGAAATGGGAGGAAGAAGTTGTGGATGTAGCTGAAGTTCTGCTCTTTGCTGTTGTGCATTTTTGGACAAATTACCCTTTTCAGTAAAGTCAGGAGGCCGGTCCTATTTTTGTTCCCCCAAGGGATGGTCTGTGGACTGCTGGTGGAATGGAAAGCAATGTTACATAGTACAGGATGAACATTCGACATTGGGCCCATGTATTTATTTTCTGGACTATTAGGGGGAACCAACTCGCAATCAATTTCATGATTTCATAGAGATGATTGTTTAGGATAAGGCTAGCATAGGATTTAAGTTCATTTCTTAAAAAATGAGTCAAATCAAAGAAAAATTCAAAGATGATATGCAGAAATGGAAAATGTTGTGAAGGGGTAAATTGGAACATTGGACCTGGTAGGCAGCATAACAGCCTCCAAAGATGTCCACGCCCTAATCCCCAGGACCTGTTTGTTCCTTAGATGGCAATAAGGACTTCAGAGATTGAGACGGGGAGATTATTCTGTAGAGAAAAACTCTCTGATCTCCTGCTTGGAATGTACAGGCCAGGCTGCCAGCATTCTGGGAGGCCCCTGGGGGAAAGAATCTGGGGTCGCATCTAATATGTAGTCTTTGAAGACTCCCCCTCTCCCTCTATCCTGCTTCCCTTTATAAGGTAGTGACTTAGACTTTCCCTCTAATGTGACCAGGGTCCCCAGGTCTGGGCCTTCTCTGGTTTAGTTTTTCCAAGGAATAAACCTATTCCTTCCAGCCTGTGGGGCTGGATTGTCTGGGTGGGCCCAATGGAATCAAAACGGTGTTTATAAGAGGGAGGCAGGAGGGTCAAAGGCAGAGAAGACAGCGTGCTAACAGAAGCAGCTATTGGAGCGATGCAGCTATGGAGCGACGCAACACTGGGGACTCTAGACGCTGGAAGTGGCAAGACACGGATTTTCCCCTAAGAGCTTCCTGAAGGAACCAGCCCTGCTGGATTTCAGCCCTGTCTCATTTTGGACACCTGAGCACCAGAACTGTAAGAGAATAAATTTGTATTGTTTTAAGCCACTAAGCTTATGGTAATATGTTACGACAGCCCACGGGAAACGAATACACCAGGCATTACATGCACTTGAAGTTGGTGCATTAGCAAGGTCAGCAATTCTCCAGGATATGGCAAAGGAATGGTGGCATGAGTAAGATGATCTACCTCCCACCTAACTAGGAGAGGGCTGACCTTGCCATGACATTGGGCAAACTGGCTAAGAAGAGGCAAGGCTCTCAGTGCCCCCCCCCAGGAGGGTGCTTGGCATCTAAGATGACAGGAAGGGTCCTGACTGATGGGAACTGTAAACAGTTATCATCGGGCTCAACCTGCTCATTTTACAGATGAAGAACCCGAGGCTCAGAGGAGGGAAGTAATGAGCAAAATTACCTGTGATGGGGCTGATTCGGAGTCGAGAAGAATAAACAACTGAATTCCTAAGGCAATGGGAGGGAACCACATGGCTGGGTTCTCACACCAGGGTGGGGAGCCCTGGGAAGGGGTGGGGCTTGCACCTTTGTGGGGGTGGAGGGCGGATCTTGCAGTCTTTGATCACCTTCTCTATGTATCTGGGCATCTTGCTTTCACATTGCTTCCTCTAATATCTTTTATCAGGGTTTTAACAACCATCCTGTCAATGCATAGCTTTAGAAAATTTTGAAACAGCAACAAGCTTGGACTCAACCCCCCTCCCCCTCCACTGCTCCCTTGGCCTGACTTCAGCACTTAAATTAATGTCTCCTCATCTTCCTGGCCTGCTCCCTTCCGAAGGGGATGTTTATTTTCTTTTCATAGAAGAGACGTTTCTACTGTGATGATCAGGAAACCTTGACATGTCATTTCTGCACTTCAGCGTTTATGAATCAAAATTGGCCTCTGTGGACTGGAGATTCCCGAAGAAAGCCCAATCTCCTGATGTTGAGCAGAAAATATTTTCCACACAATGGTCACGAGACCCCCTTGTTGTAATTTTCAAAGTGGATCTCAAGACCTGTGTTGCATTATGCAGGAATTGATGAAAACGAGTGTGGAGTTTCCTCTGAGATCATATTAGGTTGCAATTATAAATGGTCAGGGTATTGTTCCTCTTATTTAGACAATGGCCACCAGGCAAGTAACCTTGAGAGAAGCAATCCTTACATTCCAGGTGACCTATGGTTGGCATTCCAGGCAGCTCTACCACTCAAAGTCCCAAATGTTGTCAGTTAATAGGTGTTTAGAAGATGTAAAGTTGAAGAAATTGTAGAGTGGAAACTTTATATCTGTAGAACCAGCATATATTACAGTAGGGAATATCAGCAGATTGGGCTAATTAAGGAGTGATTATGGAAGGAATTTTTTTTTTTAATGTGTAAGGACTTTATTTGGAAGTGTTCCAGGGAGCAGAAGCAAGGAGGCAGGAAATGGAGCGGGGAGAGTCACTATGAAGGTTTGTTCTCAAAGTGTAGCCATCACCTGATATAAATAAAGTCCATTGGATGGCTTGGATCTCCATCTTCCAAGAGGCCATATAAACAACTCAGGAACACCTGCTAGAGCAGGGGTGTCAAACTGGTGGCCTGCGTGCGGCCCCCGAGGTAATTTTTTGTGGCCCATGATGCTCTGAAATAAAATGAAAATAGAAAAAATTGTTATGAAGAAAATTTCAGGGGAAGCCGGGATGGCTCAGTGGGTTGGGCGCTCACTTTGCAGTGCCGGGGACTGAGGATCGAATCCCGGCCCCGGCCCGTGAGGAACCATATGCTGAACTGGGAGCTCCCCCGGTTCAGTTCTCTCTGTGTCTCTGTATCTCTCTCTCTCTCTCTCCTCTGTCAAAATAAATAAATAAAAAAAAAAAAGAAAAAAAAAAAAAAGAAAATTGCACTTAGGAGAGATCCAGGCAATACCATACACACAATTCCCTCGTTAACCCTTTAACTACTGAAGATGAGTATACACGTGGCCCAGTGCCTTTCCTGGGGGCCTGTGGGAGTGTACAAACGCGCTGACTCAGTTCCTGTGACATTTGTAAATGTGTTGTGGCCCGTGTGAATCTTGCCTGTTGCACCAAATGGCCCGTGTTTTAATTGAGTTTGACACCCCTGTGCTAGAGGAAGGAAGGATTTATCTGTCAGCCTTTGTGAAAGTTTTGCCCCATTGGGTGTTAACTTTGCTACGTGTCCATGCTATGCACATGCCCAGGGCGTCCCACCGCATCAACTACAGAGCCCAAAATTTGTGCTCGGCTGTGATGAGCCAGAGCCAGAGCATGTAGACCCTTGCTGATCCTTGATCTGGATGCTTCTTCCCATCACTGTTGCACAGTGCTTTGGCTTTTATTTTTATTTTTTATTTAATCTTGACTCATGGGATGCTTGTGATCAATGAAAAGCTCCACAGACTTTTGTTTCTTATTAATGGGGGCAATTGATTTCCTTTTTGAACTTCAGGTTGCATTCATTCATCGCTTCAGTTTCATCCTGTTGATGGTGGTCCCATTGCTGCAGGCCGTCAACATCATATTGTACCTTGGTTCTGTCATCCAGAATGAGGTACTCTTTCTAGTTCTGAATTGTTTCCAGTGCCCGCATATGGGTGGGAAAGGGTTTTTAAATTCTAGAGAGATGACAAATGTGAAGTGAGGAGAAAGCTACCAAACCTTCACTCTGTCGCTGGTTAGATTGGGGCTGTACTGCCCGTGCTGGGGGTGCGTGCCTACCTTAGTTTAGGTTATCCCAAAAGCACAGGTGAGGCGAGGACTTGGCTGCCCGTCATTTATTTGGGAAGTGGTCCCACAAGGCATGAGTTAGAGTTTTAGGTGAGTGAGCCAGAGAAAGGAGAAGAATCAACAAAGGCATATTCCGAGCATGTTACCCTCTGGACAATGGGAGCTCAATCTTACTGGAGACACTCTGAGGCATGGTGTAGCGTGTGCCCCAGAAGTGTCCACTGAAGGACGGGAGGCTGGGACATGTATGCACCCAGCTCTCATCTCCTTTTGGTTGCAGGTTACTGTCAGAGGCATTAAATCCCCTATGGCCCTAGGTCACAGCTGTCTGCACAGGCTGAACAGACTTCTACAGCCTTAGAGAAAGTCCAAGGGCAGGAAAGCAGAGGGATGCCTCTGCGAGGACAGAAGGAGGGCCTGATGCCGTGCATCGGTGAGCCTGGGGTACCCAGGGGTCAGTCACTTGAGGAAGCTGACTATGGGCAGGGTAATGAGATGCCACGAACTCGGGCTGATGGCATGCATTCTGTCCCATCCTTGTACTCCTTTGCACTGTGCAATGCTGTGTCCAGGTACTTGGGTGGAAAGTTCATGAAATAGGGCCTTGTATCAAGCTCTCACTCTTTCCCAGGCTAGGACTGCCGCTCCATCCTCACCCCCATCCCTTGGGGCTTCCAGGTGCCCAGGTGAGAGGAGGTTGTGGGGGGCGTTGACATTTCATGAACACCTACTGATGGGGTGTGGTAGCTTCAGGGCCATGTATTCATGAGGACTACGCACTAGATGATGGTGACCAAGTGAGGCAACAACCATCTCTCCTTGTCCTAGAGAAGCCCGAAGGCAGGAGAAGTTGCTTAACTTGTTGGGCTTCACCCTGAGTTTCAGCAAGTGATCTGTTTATGTGAATCTGGTCCACAGGAAGTACTGTGCCCAGGAAAATCAGAGAAACATGTTGCCTCCCCTCCAACCTTAACTTGCTTTGAGACCATTCTTTAATTGAAATTACCATTTGCTTTGGAGATGGGATTGTGTCTAAGAGTCAGATTGTAAAATATTTTTGGCTTTGCGGGCCACATAATGATCTCTGTGGCATCTTCATTATCTTCTTCGATTTTTTTTTTTTAAACAACCAGCTCTGGAGGTTAGAAGTCCAAGATCAAGGTGCCAGCATGGTTGAGTTCTGTTGAAGGCCCTCTCCCAAGTTGCAGATGGCAGCTTCTCGCTGTGTGCTTACCCACTGGAAAGGCCAGAACGAACGGACTCTTATGATCTATGCCCCAGAAGTGGGACCCCTCCTACCGAAGCTCACTGATAACCGGAGTGCCATGTCACTCTTGTATCTGCTAGAGTTTCTTGGCTGAAAGGCTGGATTTTAAAAAGGTCTTAAAGCCAAGGAAAATAATTTGCAAACAATTTTCAGAAAATTATCTTGCTTTATATTTGGACGCATTCTTATTTTTCTTCAGGTAAATTCCTAGGAGAGGCTGAATTACAGGAATTGTGCATTTTTAAGTTTTTGGTTCACGCAGCTAAACTGCGTACCAGGAAAACTCACACCTAGTGACACCCCCGTGTCACGGTTATAGGAGAGCACTGGTTTCTCTGTGCCCATGTCTGAACTTTGTAGTCTAATGTTTTAAAATCTCATACAGCTGTTGGATGAAATATGGAGTGTCTTCTCGGCTGTTCTACCTGGAATGCTTTTGATCAGGAGCAAGGTGGAATATGATGTGTTTGTTTGCTTTCTGTATTTTTAAAATTGTGTTGTTAATTGCTTCTTGTTGCCTTTTTTTTTTTTTAATGGGGGAGTTCTATATTAGAATTCTAAATGATATAAATGCTTTGGTGAAAGAAAAAAAGAAAAAAGCAACAGCAGAGGAGAGCAATAAACATATCTCAAACTTGAAAAGCATTTATTGCAAGTTTTTTATTCATTCACCAAATGTTAAGTACCTACCACATGCTGGGCACTGCCCTCAAGGGCACCCTAAACGTCAAACATTGGAAAGTCCTGGCTAATTTCTTTTGTCCTCAGTACTTACTTTTACCTAACATACTGTTTCTTTATTTTCTGTTTCCCTTCTATTTTCCTTCTTTGCTGTAAGCTTGCTTTGTTAACTGCTCTATCACTGGGGCCTAGAACAGCACAAGACATTCAGTAATAGTTGCTGAAGGGCTGATGACATGACCTTTCAGTCCAGGTAAGTTGGACTCATTGGCTTACCTGGTCATGGGAATTTAAATCAGGTTGACCGGGAACCGTCCATTTCTTTTAAGCCCTGTCGTTTCATTAGAGTGGTCTGGGAGTGGGAAAAACCGGTGTAAAGGTATGTGAGCAGACATTGTTTCTGTCCAGAGATAGTCACACTGTGCTAAGTGCTTGGTAGGTATGATGTCAACAGCCCTTGGGGTTGCCAGGTGCCAACCAAATGAGCAATTAACAACATCATGCCAACCTTAGCTGTGGAGGAAGCTGTCACTCTGGGGTGTGGGCCGAGACAGGCCAGGGGCTGCAGTGGGGGTCAGGACTGACAGGGAAGTCGGAAGCTGTGGAGAGTGGAGGTTCTAAAGCCCGGAAGACCGCCAAGAAGCTGCAGACAGTTCCGCAGCAGGAGGAAGCCCACACGTCTGGTATGCTGCCGGGGAAGAAGCTGGGGCAGCGCGAAGCTTCGTGGGAGCATGGCGGGGTATCAGGTTCCACCAGTAAGGAAAGCAGAGATTCAGCAGAGACCCTGGAAACCTCAGCTTATCGTCCTGGATAAGGAGGAGGGCCCTTTCCTTTTGACTACCAGCAACCAGGGCAGGACCCTGACAGGAAGGCCTGTGATAGCCTCGACCTAAATTGTCCTCATTCTTCTCACCTGCAAGAGCCACTCTGCACAAGCTACAGGTGGGAGCCGGCAGGGGCTGAGGCACTGTGCTGGCCAGGGGTCCAAGGGCCAGAAGGGGGCTGCAGTCTCAGACAGACACAATGGAAAAGGGAAGGAACAGCAAGGAGGTGAGGCACCGAAAATACCTCATAGCAAATTCATCAGACCCGATCCTCACCTTTCTGTTGACTTACAGCCAACTGGCATTAGAAATTTAGGGGACAACGTCTGGCAGAAGAGCTAGTTTGGGAAGCCTGAGTTGCTTTGGGTAGTTGGTGAGCACCGTTTGTTCAAGAAGCCACTGAGGATGCATTAAATACAACCAATGCAACCGTTCCCTTTGCGGGGGTACAGGGATATCCTAATCTGGGCAGTTCATGGCTGACTGGGCCAAGAGTGAGAGACCAGCCAGAAGTGGGCATTTTTAAATCAAACATGAACTGGTTAGTATTCCTGATCTGAAGGGGAAATTTACTATCTGGTGGAAGGCTGTAGCAGTGTAGATCATCCAGCAAGTCATTCATTCAACCAATATTTATTGAATGCCCACTCTATGCCAGGCACTATGGTAGAGAATAAGGTAAGGCATCTGCACATATGTTTTACATTCTTAAAGATTTATTTTTGGGAAAGCTGGGATGGCTCAGTGGGTTAAGTGCTCACTTTGAAGCCCCGGGGACGGAGAATCGAATCCCGGCCCTGGCCCATGCGAACCCATATGCTGAGCTGGGGTGTGTTTCCCATGCAGGAGGCCCCCAACCCAATTCCTGCCCTGCATAGCCCCCCACCCACCTATGTGGAATGAAACCATATTGAAAATTGATGATGTACAACTATACTATGGAGACTGCTCTGGGCCCTCCCCATTTTCTCTGTCTCTCTCTGTCTCTGTCTCTCTCTGTCAAAATCAATAAAATAAATCTTTAAAAATAATCTTTAAAAAAAGCTTTATTTTTATTGTTTTTGACAGAGAGAGAGAGAGAGAGAGAGAGAGAGACAGAGACAGAGATAGAGAAAGACACAGAGAAGAGGGAGGGCCCAGAGCAGTCTCCATAGTTGTATATCATTGGTTTTCTACGTAGTTTAATTCCACAGGTGGGCATGGGGCTGTGCAGGATGGGAACTGGGCCCGGGGCCTCCCACATGTAACTCACCCCCTTGAAAACTGAACTGGGGGCATACCTCAGTTCAGCATATGGGTCTGCACGGGTCGGGGCCAGGATTCAATCCTTGGACCCCTGGGGCTGCAAGACAAGCATTCAACCCACTGAGCCATCCCAGCATCCCCTACATTCTTACTTTTACATCTCATTTGCATTTTGTGTAGTAGCCCTTTACATACATACCTCAGAGATATTGAGGGCTCAGTTCTAGACCATCACAATAAGGCGTGTTGTAATTTTTTTGGTGGGGGAAGGACTTGCCTTCAATTTGTAAAACATGCAACATCTGTGAAATGCAACAAAGCAAAACATAATAAAATGAGGTATGTCTGTATGTTAAAGGCCTTGACAACTTCAGGGAGGAAAAGAATCCCGTTTTCACTCAGAGAACAGACCCTGCTGTACCTTATCCTCTTACCCTGGTTATGTTTGTTTACAGCGCTTGTCATGACCTGACAGAAATAAACACTATTTGCTTATTGCCTGTCCTCCCCATTAAAATATAAGTTCTATAGAGATGGGGCTGGGAGTGGGGTGTGCCTCTTACAATTATATGGTCGAATCCCTAAGGCCTAGAACAGAGCAAGCACTAAACTCATAGCTGATGAATGAAAGACTTTCTCTATAAAACCACTTTTCACCTCAAGGTCCAAATGAATAATTTTTTAAATACAAAAAACCCTATTATTATTATTACTTTTTAAAGATTTATTTTATTGTTTTTGACACGGAGAGAGAGACAGAGAGAAGTGGGAGGGTCCAGAGCAGTCTCCATAGTTGTATGTCATCAGTTTTCAACATGGTTTTGTTTCACACAGGTGGGCAGGGACTGTGCAGGGCGGGAGCTGGCCTGGGGACCTCCCGCATGGGAGGCACACCCCAGTTCAGCATATGGGTCCACACAGGCCGGGTCCAGGATTCGATCCTCGGTCCCTGGGGCTGTAAAGCAAGTGCTTAACCCACTGAGCCATCCCGGCTTCCCCCAAAAGACCCTATTATTATTATTATTACTATTTTTTATTACAAAAGGAAAAGATGTTACTTTAGGGATTGTATAATAGGTGCTACAGACTGAAGTTAAGATATGGGCTAGAGAAAAGTCCGCATTCCCATGATCTGAATCCCAGTTCCTTTGCCTCCTAGAATCACCCAAGTTCAGCCTTTCATACCGGTGAAAAATCTTCTATGTGGTAATTTTTCTTAGAATTTTGGGCATTTTCAGAAAGTAGTGTCTGCCTTGCATTTGGAATTACAGCCATCAAACCATTGATCCATTCTTTCGCTTTCACTGAAGCATATCACACAAGTGTTTGCTTGTGCCCGTTGCTGGGGGGATAGTAAGATAATCAACATTGCCCCTGTGCTCAGTGAGCTTTGCTTCCTGTGGGGAGCTCAGGCACCTTCATGACCAAAAAGCTGTGTTCAGTAAGTCTCCTGTGAACTATGCCAGAGCTCTACTTGAGCTCAGAGAAAGGAGCACTCACTTTGGGGCTTTTGGTATCAGGGAAGGCTTCCTGGAGGAGAGAGCATATGAGTGAGACTTCAAAAGGCAGAGAGGAAGGCAGGCTGGCCAAGCTTAGGGGGCAGCTGTTGTGTACAGGGTAGTGGGAGTCACTAAAAGGACCAGAGAGGAAGGGAACTGTCCACTTGGGATATTCAGTGGAGAGTCTGGGCAGACCCAGATAGGTGAACTATAGGAAGTAGACTGGAGAAGCATTGGGAGGGCCTTGAATGCCAGGCTTTGTAGTTTGTACTTTAATACGAAGGCAACAGGACGCCAAACAAGTTTTGGAGCCAGTGATGCTCTGTACAGTGCTTTAGAAAGATTATTTTGATGGCTGTGGGGACTGCTGGGCTGGAACGAGAAGAAATCTGAGGAAGAGAAGTTTGGGAAGGGAGGGACAGATAAATAGGAGACTTTGGACTGGGGAGATTCAGAGGAAAAATACTGGGAAGTGGATTTATTTGCGAGAGTTTATGAAGGTAAAGTCTTTGGTGACCAGGTGAGTGAAATGAAAGCTGGGGAAGGGGATAATTAAGGGTGATTTGATGAAGCCTTTGTGCCTTAGTGATTAAGGGAGTGATGATGCTATTGGCAGAAACATGAAAATTGTTTTGGGAATTTCAACTAGGGCAAACTGAGGATTTGTTTGGGGTTTAGACATGAGGAGCAGGAGGAGGTGGTGGGACGTCTGGTGGATGTATCCAGCAGGCCATTCGTTATCAGCCAGCCATGAGGAGTCCCTTGCTCAGCCAGATCTATGCCCCTAAAGCTTAGCAAAAATTACTGGCCAAAAAATATGGAGAGATTAGGCTGAATTAAACCTTTGATTTTGAGGTGTTGGCTCATCTGACTCAATAGAACATTACGTGTGCCCCATCTCCTCGGAGTTTTCATGCAGGCCCAGGGGCACCACATTATCTGTTGCGAGTGTGTGATGTGGCTAGAGTCCAGCATCCTCATTAGGTAGTGGCCAGACCTCTCCTAGGGCAGCTGGTCCACCCCCGCCTCCCCTAGCGGAGCCTGGCCTCTGTTTCCTGAGTCTCAGAGTTTGTGGCAGGGAAGATGTTGGAAATGCTTGTGTATGTTCTCAGGGACTGTGACATTGACCCCTCTGGCTCTCTCCAAGAAAGGCCTTGTACTGGGACCCATGCCTCAGCAAACCCTTTCCTAATGGTTTATGAAGGCAGAGGGTGAGACAACTACCACTCACTTTTTTTCTACCGTCACAAAGCTGATTTTGTTAACTTCTATTCCCCCCAGAGGCTGCCACCTGTCTTTGTTTCCACTATATTTCCTTTGGGTGGGCATACTGGAAACAGGGAATAGGGCAAAGTTTGCTGAGAAAGCTCAACTCACACAGAGCCTGCCAAGCAAAGCCCGTTAAGATGGGGTCAACACACCAGTCCTGACAAACACCAGTTCTGAGTCCAGGCTTGGTGGGTGGGGTGGTAGCCTGGAAGATGACGCCAATCTTTGCTGCAGGGCCTGGTCTGCCTTTAGGTGACTCAGTGTGTTTCTCAGGACTGCAGCCAAGAGGCAGGGACAAGAGTTGCAGCCTTTATTTAGTCTTTCCTCTTGGGGTGGAACTGTTTTGTCTTAGCACTGGGTCCAAAGGAAGGCCTCTCTGTCTGTGATCTCCTTGGCTAGAGTACAACTTTAGCCAGGGAAGCAGAACCCCATAGCCTAAAAGAGCTTCTATGATATCCCAGGTCACCTGGCTTAGACTAAGACCTGCTTGGGTTTAAACCCCAGCTTCTCTGGGCCTCAACATATAAAATGAGGGTAATAATTTCAGCCCCACAAGCAGCTTGTGAGATCGAGAGAGGTCATGTATGTAAAGCACTTGGCATAATACCCTAGCCCAATAATTGGTAGTTATTATTAATAGTCCCCCTTCTTGAGTGGCAGGCAGTCTAGTGGTGGTTAATAGTGTGGTTTCTGGAGTCAGGCTAGGTGGGTTTGAATCGAGTCCTCTTTCTTCTTGTTGGGTGACATTGAGTAACTTCATTTTGCTGAGTCTCAGTTTCCTCGTTTATAAAATGGGAATAACACAGTATCTATCTCACAAAGTCACTGTGAGGATTGAATTATGCAAACCAAGCACTTAGCACAATTGTCAGTACATACAAATGGTACAACAAAAGTGAACTATTTTTATTCTTTTTTTTTAAAATATATTTATTTATTTATTTTTAACAGAGAGAGATACAGAGACAGAGAGAGAACTGAACTGGGGGAGCTCCCAGTTTAGCATATGGTTCCGCACGGGCCGGGGCTGGGATTCGATCCCTGGTCCCTGGCGCTGCAAAGTGAGCGCTTAACCCACTGAGCCATCCCGGCTTCCCCTATTTTTATTCTTAATGTCATGATCTTTTCAATCCTAGATCCTTCAGAGTCTAGCTCAAGGTGCAGTTCTTCCAACAAATCCCACTTATCACTTCTCTGATCTTCATTGATTTGGACACCTCTTTACAATCCATCTTGCATTATTCCTGTTTATGACCATGTCCTCAAAAATATAACCGGACCTCCCAGGCTCACGGTGCTTTCACCTTGAGACCTGTATTACACATCATTATTGTGCTCACAAACCCACATATCCAATCCCAAGAGAGAACTGCATTGCACATTACACAGCGAAAGTTCCTAAAATTGTTTTAAAAACAGCTGTTTCTCCAAGTTTCCTCTCCCTTAGCAGCTGCCCATCCCCATTTCTCCCTTTTCTGAGCTAGCCCCCTCCCCACTTCCCTTTCCTTGTCTTCTCAGGGAGACTATCATAGTATATAGGATGGCCTCCATTTCTCAGATATGTAAAATACATAAATGTGTATATTTATATTCCCTTGGTGCCTTCAACGAATCGAGTGCCCACGTTGTGTTTGGAACAAGCTATCTGTTGGGATAAGAAAAGCAAAAGTGGTTCTAGCTCTCATGGAACTTACATTTTACTGAGGAACACAAGAAGAAATATAAAATTTCAGCTATCGGAAATGCCCTAAAGACGACATGGGTCTTCGTGAGAGGGATGAGGGCTAGAATACCCCTGGTATTCCACTGGGTGGTCAGGGGTGGGTTGGGGGTAAACTCGGGAGGTGAAATCTGAGCTGAGATTCATTTGATAAACGGGAAAGCTGAAACATCCACTTGAAAGGCCTTGATGGCTGAAAACCCTGGAGGGCAGATTCTCACCCATCGTGGTAACTGTCCTTCCCTAAACACAGAGCATTTTGGGGAATCCGAAAGGCCAACTTCCCTAACGTCCTGGAGCGCTCGACAGGAGCCCTTGGCCAGCCTGACGTCAGCGCGCCAGGCCAGGCCCCGCCCCCTGTACGCCGTCCTCCCCACAGCTCCGCCCCACCCGCCCGCAAGCTCTCGCGCATGCTCCGAACCTCGCCCCCGTGCGTCACAGAATGGGCTCGGACACCCAGGCAAACCCTGACGTGTCTGGGAGGAGCCCGGGGCCGAGGTGCGCAGAGTGGAGCTCAGGGCTGCGGAGGGGAGCGGAGCTGAGCGGCTGGGCGGGCCTGGCCAGGCCAGCGGAGCGGAGACGTCGGTCGGCTGGAGGCGAACATGCGCTTTTGACACATTGGAGGTGAGCGTGCGGTGCGGGGCCGCTCCTGAGGGGGCCGGGCCGGGCCGGCGGCGCCGAGGCCTGTCCCTTGGGAGCCTGCCGGGCCCAGGAGCTGCCTGAGGCCCCGCTGGGCCGGGTTGAGGCCGAGCTTTGGGGCAGTCAGTCCGCGGGGGGCAACAGTTCCAACCGCTTTAACTGCCCCCTCGCCGCTCTGGTCCGAGGTGTGGCCCACTAGGGACCCCTACAAGGGAGCAAGCTCGGCGGCCTCGGGAGGATGTGCCCGCGTCTGAGGGTGGGGTGAGGGGTAGCGTGGACTGAGGCCGGGACGTGGCACCGTGGACTGGGGCGCTGGTGGCGCAAGGAGTGGCTTAGTTTGAGGTGGCAGCGGTGCGCCCACCCTTCCCCCCCATTAAATCCCTTCCGCTGGGAGGGTGGTTAGGAGTCGGGTTGAATTTGAGCTCTCTTTGCTTCTTTCCCACTGGGGGAGAGAGCGGAAGCAGCCCACGTTGGGCTCTGCTGGCATTCTCTTGATTCTCCGCTCCGAACTGCTAATCATCCCTTTTGGAGTTCAGAGAGGTGTCACCAAACGGGTTTGGGTGGTTTTGTACGCGCGTCTGTTTTGCTGGTAACCAACCGAGCGAAGTAACCCTTTACGTTTTGCAGAAGTAAGTGAGGGGTTCTTTCACTACTGAATTACATTCTAATTCTATAGCGCCTTCACATATTTCAGAACACTCTTGCTGTCTCTTTTGAACCTCATCGCCCTGTCTGTGGTTGTGCCTGACTCTGTTACCGCCATTTGCCTGATGGGAAAATTGAGCCCAGGTGGGGTGGGAGGTATTAAGTGATTTTTTTTTCTTCCTGTGGATTGTATCAAATGGTGAGTGGGTTCACTTGCTTCAGAATTTACATCTCTAGGCTCGGAGTTACGGTTTCTTTTTGTGGGATTTATATGCCCTTCTCTGCTGGAAAGCAAAGCAGAAAGTTTGACTTGCCAAAAATATACCAGAAACGAGTAGAAGACTTACTCAAATATTTCTGAGCAGAAGCACCTGAGATAAGAACTGCTGTTTCCCAGTTACAAGAAAAATCCTACTCTGAAACTTGTTCACAGGTTGCTGGCAATTATGTCGTCTGATAAATTGTTTTGTTCTTAATCCATTTATGAAATACGGTAATGGCTTTGCTAAATCATGAAGTTGATGGTGTAAAGTATACCATTACGTCATGAGTTGAAGGGAATTAAAGGGGAACTGAGTAAGATAGCTCTTCTGAATTTCTAGTGAAATTATTTAAAAGTGGAGATTGTAAGGAATAGAGAAAACCTTTGGCTAGCCATGGTTAGAGTTTGACCTGGTCTAGATGGGAGTTGTTAAATCTTATGAAGCTGTTCTTTTCAGTTCTTCTTTGACTTGTAAGTAAGCTGAAGTTGGGTAAAGAACACTTAAAATATGTAGAAATTTCAGTAAAAACTTAGAGCTTGCTTTCGTGACATATGCAAAGCTTATTTTATTCTCATTTTAAGTCATGCTGAGATAAAATTTGCTTACTTAAAGCTTAAAATGACTTCTGACATAAGTTTCTGAGCACTCATAAGGTAGAAAAAAGAAGTACCATAGGACCAAAAGGAAGACTGTATTTATGATCGACTTTGAAAAGTTAAAAATTCTGTAACTATCACCTTTGAGAGAAGTAGAATAATTTTGGTAAAAAGGCATACATGTATTACCTGTGGTGAGGTCCAAAAGAACTTCTGATCTCATTAGTGCTTCTACAACCGTTAACAAGACAATTATAAAGTGAATTTTCTTACAAAGACTAGTTTCTTTGTAAATATAGCATTTTGAGCAGGTTGTTATACCCAGATGAGTTGATTTGTCAGTTAGATATCTGCAGGTCATACAGTAGGATAATGCCTCATATAAAAGTTGTCATACTTCTGAGATTCATACTCCACCTGTGAGACATAGTATTGAAGGAAGATTTGGATAGCAGAGGAGAGTACGTAATTATCTGCCTTTGTTTCAGCTTCAGAAGGTTGAAGATCATTAAAGCATTTTTTAGCAGTATATTTTCCTATATCGCTTAACTTTTGTAGTCTTAAAATCTCTAGTTACGTAGCTTCAGATAACACAGTGAACACATCCTCCCACTGTAACTTGAAGCAAACTGAACAGACTGTCTTTGCAGCCTCTGAGAAGGGCTTTTGAATATCTGCAGTGGAAGCAACTTTTTGCCATTTGTAAAAAATTCAGTTTTTGGAAAGGGCAAGTCTGATGAATAAAATTGGACTGATCAAGCTGGGTAATGCCAATTAGGAAGCAATGAAAATGAAGTGGGACCACAAAGAACATTTTTGTTTAGTTTTTAATCTGGCTCTTCAAGGCTATTCCAAAAAAGGTTTTCTGAATGTTTTCAGCAATGGTGGTATCACTGGTCTATGCATATAGCTTCTGGAAGTGACTAATTTTAAGGGTTCATTTGTATGATATAAATCCTGAAGCACATTTATTTTGTGGTCATACTTAGAAGGTACATTACCGATACCAGTTTATTTTTATAATTTAAAGAAATTTCTGCTGCATTTACTATGTGCCAGGCTCTGTACTAAGTACTTTACAAATATTAACTCACTGAATCTTTCTAACAACACTATTTTAATTATTACCCTCATTTTACAGGTGAGGAAATGGGGCACTGAGTGGTTAAGTAACTTGCTCAAGGTCAGCTAGTTAGTAGAGGAGTCTGCTTCAAACCCAGGCAGTTTGGCTTCAGGGTCTGGGCTCTTAAATCACTATGCTGTGCTGCTGCTACCACTTGTTTGCTGATTAAATGCTTTTGATTGGCTTATTCTGGAAAAGATGATGGCCATTTTCGTAAAAGGTTTCTGGCGTAGATTATAATGCTGTTTAAGGGGCCAGTAAGCGAGTTGTAAAAGTACCCTGTTAAATAGATAAATTCTGGTCAGCATTCAGTTTGCATAAGGTTTAGCAAGAAAATAGAGAAACTTGTGTGAAAAATACCCCACATATTAAAATAAGTTGGCTAGAATTACTTGACACTGAACAAGCCATTGGATAAGGATACAAGAAATAGAATTAGATTCTCAAGAGGTTTCACAGGAAAGGCTGTTTAAAACCTGAGTCACCAGGGACACTGCTGGAAAAGTTGGTAGTTGAACTAAGAATATGGCCCTATTCAAGAACCAAAAATTAGGGACAAATGGATACTTCTGTAGTACACTCAGAGGTGTAAACAGTGAGACTCCTCTGGGAAAGCTACTTAGCCAAGTGCTCTTCAAAGTACGTAATAACTGCAGCAGGTCCTCTGATACTGTATAAATGGGTAAATACAACAAAAAAACAGCCTCACACAGAGTAGTTTCAACTTTGCATGTGAATTTATAACATTTATAGATAAAACAACCGTAACCTATTTATAGAAGGAATGGCTGCACTTTCACATATATTCAAATAAATGCTAGATGCCAAGGAAGGCATCTGATGATATACATTATGACCTTTCATAAGGACACTAGCCCATGGACCACACAATCACCAATATCATCAAATGCTGCATAGTAACAGAAGGGGTACTGAAAACTTAAAACAGTACCCTGCCCATGATTCAAATGTTGAAATACCGAAGTAGTACCACACAACTCTAGAAAGGTATAAATGTAATCTAGAACAGGTCCAAAGCATGACAACAAAATTATTTAAGGGATCAAGATGGCTGCCAAGTGAACATAAGCTAAGAAGACAGATACTCACTTTGAGAAGACTAAGGCTGAGTGGTATTATCATCAAAGTCTACAAAATTAGGGCATAAAAAAGAATACAAACTTGTTTACCAAATTCTGTAACCTTACAAGGGGAGCACTGCATGAAACTTAGGTAAATGAAAACCAAAAATAGGAAATTCACTGATTATAAAATTATGGAACTTACTTCAATCATATACAATAATATAAACTCAGTAAATTAAAAAAAATTTCACTTGAAATCTTTAATTAAGAAAACGTTTTGGGGGAAGCCAGGATGGCTCAGTGGGTTAGGTGCTCACTTTGCATTGCCAGGGACTGAGGATTGAATCCCGGCCCCGGCCCGTGCGGAACCATGTGCTGAACTGGGAGCTCCCCAAGTTCAGTTCTCTCTCTGTCTCTGTAGCTCTCTCTCTCTCTCTCTCTCTCTCTCTGTCAAAACACAATTAAAAATAAATAAATAAATAAATAAAACTTGTGATTCTTCTCTTTAAAAAAAAAAAATGTTTTGTATAAGGGTCAGGACTTTCTTATACTGCATTTTGACTTCTCTGGCATTTCCACTGCTTTTTTTTCTTACTGACAAGAGCGATGTGCTTTTACCACAACCTCAGATTTATCCAGCTTTCCAGCCATGCTATTTATTTTATGGGATTCCTCATTTTTCCTGGAGCCATCATCTGGCTGAATTACCCCTAGGCCTGATCAACCGGACTTCCAATCATGGGACCTCTCTTCTTTGCAATCCTGTGTTGAAGCCACTATTTCCTGAACTTTGTGCTGTCTAGGTCTTGGTTTTCTATCCTTTTTTGTTAACTCTCAGGAAGTGTGTGGGAGGTAACCCTCCTGAGTTCTTGTATGAGAAAAAACTTCTCTCATTTCCTGAATTATCTGCTTCCTCTCAGTTCAGTAGATCCTAGGATTATTTTTATTCATGCTACTGGGTTTTCTCAGTTGTCAGATGGGTCTTGATTGTCCATTCATATTTAAGACTGCAGGGCTAGACTATGAGTATTTTAGATAGCAACTGTGTAGTGATCTCTCCAATGCTTTCCCTAACAAGTCCCATCAGCTCCCTTTTCTTTGATGTGGAACCTGTACTGAGTTTCATAAGTGACTAAATGTGGCTTGACATTCATCAGACTGATAATAATTTTGTCAGCTGAGAATAATAGGGTTTGTAATCCCAATTTAATACATGGTGATGTATTGTGAGGTAGAAATAAACTACCCACAAATCTTTTTGCTTACTTTATTTTTGAAATAGTTATTTAGATAGCAATAAGAGAGATCAGTATTTTGAAATAAAGAGGGAATAATTAAAGAAAGATTATGTCAGTTCAAATATTTGTTGAATTTCTACTGTGTTCCTTGTTTCTGGTGATGCAGAAGGGCTTTTTAAATAAGACACAGGTCCTGCCCTCAAGGAATTACCTGGGGAGACTTATCCTTTAATTTTTCTTCATATGTTTCTTATTTAAGATAGGTAGCAGCAGGACTTTGCTTCTGGTGTCATTCTGATCTTCATAACATTTTGCAAAACCATAATTTACTGAAATACAAAACCATAAATTACTGAATCAGAAACTGGTTGCCTGGTATGGATGAGGTTGAATCAATTTTGGTTTAATGTAGTAAATATTCGTGAGTATCTGCTATTGTACAAACTGCTTGGGTAGAAATAAGAATAATACACAGCCTCTAATAGTTAACATAGAGGTGTAAGCCAGATGCATTACTATGTGGTAAATACATTCATGAAAGCATGTGTGGGGTGTAGAGGCAGCCATGAGTACAGATTTTATTTTATTTTTTTAAAGACTTATTTTATTGTTTGAGTGAAGATGAGAGAGAGAATATAGAAAGAGAGAGAGAGAGAGAGAGAGAGAAAGAGAGAGAGAAAGAGAGAGAAGGGAAGGGAGACCCCAGAGCAGTCTCCATGGTTATATATCATTAGTTGTGACATAGTTTCATTCCACACATGTGGGACTATTTGGGGTGGGAACCAAACTGGGGGTCTCCCACATGGAAGAGGAGAACCTTTGCCTCCATCCTGGCAGTTGCCAGTTGCGCTGTACTTCAGCATATGGGTTTGCACAGGTTGGGCCTGGGACTCGATCCCCAGACCTTGCAGTTGCAAGGCAAATGCTCAACCTGTTGAGCTATCTCGGCATCCCAAGTACAGGAGATTTTTTATATATTTTATTTATTTATTTATTTTTATTTTTGACAGAGAGAGAGAGAGAGATATACAGAGACAGAGAGAGAACTGAACTGGGGGAGCTCCCAGTTCAGCATATGGTTCCGCACGGGCCGGGGCTGGGATTCGATCCCCGGTCCCTGGCGCTGCAAAGTGAGCGCTTAACCCACTGAGCCATCCCGGCTTCCCCAGTACAGGAGATTTTAATGTTATCTGTGTGAAGGCAGAAAAAGGCTTTCTGGAAAAGGGGACAACTAGGTTTTAAAGGATAAATAGGAGCTTTCCAAATGCATAAGGATGAACCATTCCAGGTAGAGAAAACGTCCAAACCTGAAACAGAATGGTGTGTTAAGACAATTTTAAATGGTATTGCTGGAATATAAAGTGGGATGCTTGGAGAGGGGGTTGTAGGAGGTAAGACTCTTACAGAATTTTGCTTCTTGAAGTTAGGCATGACTCTAGCAAGCTCAGTGTCTTTGGTATTTCATCTGACCTTAACAGTTGATTGGGAGCTTTTGGTAGTCCAAATGTAAGGTTAATAGATATTTTTTGTCCTTTGTGAACAGTTTGGGAGAAGAATGAAGATGAAAGAACATTGAAGTGGGAGTATTAGTGGATTTAATGAAGAAAACTTTGAACTTAAAAGATAATTAACAGGATGTTTTTAGAAATGTAATAATAGTAAATTATTGCAGAATGTGGTACTTGATCTCCTATTAGGATCACCTGTCATAAAATATTTTAGGCTGGTGTTTTAAAACAAGTGTACAACAGAGAAGGGCATGAGAAACATCAGCTCTGACAATAGCCTTGTTTCTGTCGCCTAATTTCCAGAAGATCAGTTGTCTGTAAGCCAGCTGCTGGGGCTGTGTGTGCAGAATGACTCTGTGTTTCCAATTCTCCAGAACCTATTTCTGTGACCAGAAGTGCTTTATTCCAAATGACTTTATTGATCTTCTATCATGCTCTCACCCACAATATTAGTGGTCCCAAAAGAGGGACAGTGAAATGGTTTACGTGCCCGAGTTACAATAAAGAGTTAACCACTCTCAGAATCTTTAATGTTTAACTCCTTCCAAAATGCTGCAGATTTGGTATTATTCCATATTTTATACTTTTACGTAGATTCCCACATTCTCTATTAATTCATAAGTTTGTCTTTAATATTTCACAGGTTTTCTTGATCATGGATGGTGAAGATACACCAAATTTTTCAAGTTTAAAGGAGGAAATTGCTTATTGGAAGGAACGTTCCTTAAAGTATAAACAAAGGTAATATTGAAAAGCATTCTGAAAATAGGGGAGGGCATTGGAATATGCCATCTCTAATATCTGCGTTTTTTAAAACAAAGTTAAAATTAGAGTTTCAGATTTAGGGATTCTAGAAATAGTCATAACATTGCGTATATTTAAATATCACAAAAATGCCATAAATCCTGAAATTACTCAAATTACTAAAATAGTAAGAAAACTTAATGTCATTTGTGATTTCTTCTGGTAGTTTATCTCCTTTTTTGCTTATTACTCTGTTTGGTTATCTTTGACTTGCTGCATGTGTACTGAGACTTCCTCCTCATTTCAGTCTTTGGGAGATTCTGATAGGCTCTTGAGGACTCCATGCAGCAGACTTTGATTCTCTTCTGTGTAATCAGTGGCTGGAGCCACAAGAGCTTTGAGGGAGGGAGAAGAGCTATAGAGGTGTGGAGCATTTTATAAAATCTCAATTAATTAAGTGGGAAAATGTTTAGATAACCTTTGGGCACTAAAACTTGTCTTAAATTTCTTTTTAAAATGGAATCTTTCTAAAATATGTATGTATTTTCCTACTTTGGTTAATAGTTTTTACTAAGCCTTATCTAACCTAATGCTATCCCGTTGTTATTGGTGAAGTCAGTTATATTGTGCCAGTGGATAGAAAGGGTATGTGTCTGTGGCAGGGGTTCTTAATCAGTTTTTGTGCCACAGACACCGTAATAGGCTGGGGAAGCCTATGGACCCCTTCTCAGAATATTGTTTTTAAATTTGTAAAATTAAATAGAATTACAAAGGAAAAAGATGTTTAAATGTTAAACTGATTTGTGGTCTAATTAATATGTGCTTCTTTATTAATGCATTAAATATGGAAGATATAGGGGTGAGTGTATAAAATGTGAGTCCTTTTGGGGCCTATGATTCATTTTCATTGGGCCCCAAGTACAGAGTAAGCAATGCAAAGCAGATCGTCTTTATTGTTGAGTATATTTTATTATAGTGTCACTCAGGCAAAAATTATTGAATTGACATAAAATCATATTCAAGATGATTCTTATGTTTTTTCCTATAACTCATCTTTTCTACTTTGTTTCTAATTAGCTTCCAGGAAGCTCGGGATGAGCTAGTTGAATTCCAGGAAGGAAGCAGAGAATTAGAAGCAGAGTTGGAGGCACAATTAGTACAGGCTGAACAAAGAAATAGAGACTTGCAAGCTGATAACCAAAGACTGAAATATGAAGTGGAAGCATTAAAGGTAATTGTGGCCATAGAAGCTTGTATCTAATGTACTGGGTGTCAGTAAAATGAGAAATATAATTTTCCAGGGGAGCTTAAGAGCAGCAGGCAATAACAGCAAAAAATAAAAAGCGGCTTAAAGTGATTTTTTTTTTTTTTAAGATTCATTTTATTGTTTTTGACAGAGGCAGAGACAGAGAAAGAGAGAAGAGGGAGGGCCCAGAGCAGTCTCTATAGTTGTACGTCATCAGTTTTTGACATGGTTTCACTCGTTGCACACAGGTGGATAGGGGTTGCGCGGGGTGGGAACTGGGCTGGGGGCCTCCTGTGTGGGAGGCATGCCTCCTCGTGCCAGGGGCTGAACTCGGGGGCGAGAACCAAACTTGGGGGCCTACCATATGGGAGGCACACCCCATTTCAGCATGTGGGTCCAAACAGGCCAGGGCTAGGACTTGATCCTCAGTCCCCGGGGCTGCAAAGTGAGCGCTCAATCCTCTGAGCCATCCCGGCTTCCCCTGAAGTGAATTTTTGACATGCACTGTTTTCTTTCATGGAACCAAGGGAAAGGTGATTCAGGGTTTAGGAGTTCACTTAGAAGCTCTATAGTTGTCAGTTTTTTAGCTATAATGTTTCTAGCTTATGATACTGTAGTTCCTGTTGTTTTCAAAATTGTTTTGACAGATTGCCTCATTCTGTGGCATTTAAAAATTATATTTGTATGAAATATGCACATTTGTTTCATTATTGTTCATAGTCCTTTAGTTTTGAAGTTTAGTTTGGATTTAAAAGTTTCCTCCTTAAAAGGAATTTTCAGGACTAAAAGAATTAATCCCTTTTACTGCTCTTTACCATCTGCCTTACTCAAATGCTTGGAGAGTTTCCAGTGTCTGGGAGTAGGTGGGTTTGGGGAAGGTGGGGCGGGCAGGGATGGAATACGGAATTTGAACTCTGTCAGTTTACTTAGTGCTTACCCTGGGTTGCATTCAGCCTGAGAACCCAGAGGTTCCCCCACCATGTTTGGGGTTTTTGAGGTAATAGTTTCATTTTTTACTTTTCAGAGAGATTAGATTTTTTTTTCTGAGAGAATGGTTGATTATTTAAATTTTATATGAGTGAAGGCACTTGTAATGCATGTCATTGTTTTTAAATATTGTAAAAAGGAGAAAGGGTACCATCAACTTAGGTTATGGGTGAGTTCCTTGGAATTTTCCTCCTCTGTGACTTGGGTTGCATCCATTATCAAAGAAAACTACCGTACTAATGATACATACTTTCCTTCCTTTATCTACACCTTCAGGAGAAACTAGAACATCAGTATGCACAGAGCTACAAGCAGGTCTCAGTATTAGAAGATGATTTAAGTCAGACGCGGGCCATTAAGGAGCAGTTGCATAAATATGTGAGAGAGCTGGAGCAGGCCAATGACGACCTAGAGCGAGCAAAAAGGTAAATGAATGATGTACATTTTGTTAGAATAACCAAAGTTGGCAGTCAGTGATTAGAATGTCTTTAGGTTTAACCTAGCACCTACTTCTTAGTCCCAGAACACTTCCTTTTGGTATTTCATGTCACCTGTATCTCCTCGCACTGAACTAAACAAAACCCTTATCTCCCTAGATAATGCCCTTCCAGGCTTTTCTTTCCATTTTTCTTTTTCCCTACTTCTTTCACGTACCATTTTTGGTCCATCCTATTGTTTTTTTATTAAAATATGTCTATTCATTTTGTCTTTCCCTCTGTGTTCCAATTACCACCAAACTTTTTGTAGGTCCTCATACCTTATACCTGGATTCTGCAGTTATTTCCTAGCTGATCCTTAAATTTTTTTTTTTTTAAAGATTTATTTTTATTGTTTGACAGAGAAAGACAGAGAGAAAGGGGAGGGCCCAGAGCAGTCTCCATAGTTGTACATTATCAGTTTCCAACATAGTTTCATTCCACACAGGTGTATATGGGGCCGCACAGGGTGGAAACTGGGGGGGGGGCTCCTGCATGGAAAGCATGTCCCTGTGAACCAGGGCCCTCATGCATGGGAAGCACACCTCAGTTCAGCATATGGGTCTGCATGGGCCGGGGCTGGGACAGGGACTTGATCCCTGGACCCTGGACCCCAAAGTGAGCACTTAACCCGCTGAGCCATCCGGGTATCCCTGTCCTTAAATTTTTTTTTTAAAGATTTATTTTTTTACGTTTTTGACAGAGAGAAAGAGATACAGAGACAGATAGAGAGGGGGTGGGGGGAGGGTCCAGAACAGTCTCCATAGTTGCACATCATTGGTTTTCCCACATAGTTTCATTCCACAGGTGGGTGGGGTTGCACAGGGCAGGAACTGGGCCAGCGTCTCACTCCGGTGAGAACTGACTGAACTGGGGGCACTCCCCAGTTCAGCATATGGGTCCGCACGGGCTGGGGCTGGGATTTGATCCTTGGTCGCCGGGACTGCAAAGTGAGCACTTAACCCACTGAGCCATCCCGGCTTCCCCCCTGTCCTTAAATTTTCATACCTTTTAGTCTCTTCTGTTTTATTTGTATTTTTTTAAATTAAATTTATTAGGGTGACATTGGCTAATAACATTATATAAAGTTTTAAGTGTACAGTTCTATAATATATTATCTATATATTATATTGTGTGCTCACCACCCGAAGTCTATGCTCCCTCTGTCACTGTATATTTTGACCCCTTTCACGTCATCTTACCCCGTCCCCTCCCTTCCCCTCGGTAACATTTCTACTGTTGTCTGTGTCTTCTGTTTTAATACTGACCAATGAATTTTCTTAAAATACTGCTTTCATAATCATTTTGCTGAACAGCCGATAATGGCTTGCTATTACTGTTGGCCAGCTTTTAGTATATCTGTAATTAGTTGTTTCTTAACCATTCCACACTTAATTTCCTATTACTTTATTACTTTATTGTCTGGTAATTCTTTTCTTAATATTTGAGTGACTCTTAAATGCCTGACATGATGCTAGAATTGAGGATACAAATATAAGCTAATTACTTCCCTTGGGTGTTACAGGTATGGATGCTCCATATGATAAATACTTTAGTAAAAAGAGTGTACAATTTGCTCCAAGGCATAGAGAAAGGACCAGCTAAAGGACCATGGGAGGGCGGTGTTGGAGAAACTGAGTCTGCAAGGAGAAATAGAAGTTAACCAGGTGACGAGAGAGATGCAAAGACAGAGAGGCAGGAAAGTACATGAGGTATTAATATTTCACTTTGATTCAAGTGTATAGAGACAGTATGGTTGTATAAGATGAGACTGGAAAGTGGTTGGGCCAGGTTGTGAAGAACCTCATGTGCAGTGTTTGAAAATCATTCTATAGACAGTGAGGGACTCTTTAAGGATTTTTTTTTTAAAGATTTATTGAGAGAAGGTGAGAGAAAGAGAGAAGGGGGAGGGCCCAGAGCAGTCCCCATAGTTGTACGTCATTAGTTGTGATATAATTTCATTCCGTACAGGTGGATGTGGGGCCTTGCAGGGTGGGAACCAAACGGGGTAAGAACCTTCACTGCCATCCCAGCAGTTACAGTTATGCTGCAGTTCAGCATATGGGTTTGCATGGGCTGGAGCGGAGACTCAATCCTGGGACCTTGTGGTTGCCAAGCAAGGGTTCAGCCTGCTGAGCTGTCTCAACATCAATAATTTTTTAAACAAAGGAATAATATCAGATTGTGATTTAAGAAGATAATACTGAGGAATTGGATTAGAGAGGAGAAGATGTGAAGACCATTTAGGAGTAATCCAGGTGATGAATAAAAAAATAAGGGGCAGAAGATTGGAGGAGAGCAAATGGAGTTGAGAGACATTTCAGCAGTTTATAGGACTTGATAAAATTGGACATGGTGTTATAAATTCTATCTTGAAGCTAGGGGATTTATATCTGTAGCAGGTAGCATGTAGCAGGTAGAGAGGCACATGGTAGAGAGGTAGAAAGGTACATGTTAATGTTGAATAAAGGAATAAGATGAGAAATGCAGGAAGAACAAGGTTGGTGGGAAGAAAGTAAATGGAGTGGGACCTGGGACTTTGTGTTTTAAACAAAGTATTAGTTAATTTTTACATATTCTAGAACTATTGAAAATTTTTCTTCCTGAAAATTTGTAAACTTAATTGTATTGTGCTTAAAATCTAGTAGCAAGGTAATAAATTATGTAATAAGTGGTCTTCCTTTAAGAAATTTTAAGGACTTTAGAAGGGAATTTAAGAGTAAAGTATACAAGGGCTGTCTGGATAAAATCTAGCCATTGTCTTTATAACGAGAACGGTTATATGATTGGATACTTTCCAGACAGCCTTAGTATATTGAATGGCTCCAAATGATAGTCGAGACACTAAATGCCACCAGAGATCAGAAGGGGTGAGATCATTCTCTTTCAACTGGGCTGGGCTTTCTAGGTCAGGAAATGGCATGAGATAAAATGGCAGTTTCCTTTTGTGTTAGCTATTTGCATATTATTTATTTAATTCATGGATTCCAAATTTATTATTTTTTTTAGGGCAACAATAGTTTCTCTGGAAGACTTTGAACAAAGGCTAAATCAGGCCATTGAACGAAATGCATTTTTAGAAAGTGAACTTGATGAAAAGGAATCTTTGTTGGTTTCTGTACAGAGGTTAAAGGATGAAGCAAGAGGTAAAATTATAACCTAAACCTTTGTCCCTCAACCAGAGTTCTAAGCTATCTGCAGGATCAACTCTTTTTTTGTTATTAGTTTCAGGTAACAACATAATGATCAGACATCTACACCCCTCACAAAGTGATAATCCCAAGTCTACCACCCATCTGACAGAGACATAGCTATTACAACCCCATTGACTGTATTCCCTGTGCAGTGTACATCCTGTGACTATATGAGGGCTGTCCAGAAAAATTTGGCCATAAATGCCTCTGTTTTTCATACATGGCTGGATACTTTCTGGACAGCCCTCATACCCAGAAAGTATTTTTAATTATAGTTGACATTCAACATTATATTAGTTTTAGGTATACAGCACAGTGGTTAGTCATTTATGTAATATATGCAGTGAAGATCAACTTTTTAGACCTTTATATTTATATACTTTTGTCAGACACTATGCTAAGTACTTTTAATTTGTTAATACCTACAGTAATATCTAGGAGGTAGGTATTATTATCCCTATTTTGTAGGTCAGAAAACTGAGGTACATGGAGTTTGTCTAAGGTTTCATAGTTTGTCATTTGAGATTGAAACCCTGGTCTGTTGTCCAAAGCCTTGACCACTACCAGCTTGCATATACTGCTTGGTTAGTTTGTTTTTTTTTCCTTTTTGCTTCTCCCTAAATAATTTTGTGTTATGTACATAATAACATTACATATGTGCATGTATCATACAGATAGTAAATATATACTTTCCTTTAAAGTTCTCCTTCCCTCCCTCTTTTTGTCTTTACGCATGGTAGAATGCAAAATACTACAAAGAAGAAAATAAATATTGCCAATTCATTTATCTTGAGAGAACACACTAACAGTGTGATGTGTTTCTTTCCAGTCTTTCCTAAGAGTATATATAAACATACCTATATATTTTTTTCCCTTATATAATTGGGAGCACACTATATATACATATATATTTTTTCTATTCTTTTTTTTTCACTCCTTAATAAAGTGAATATAATCCATGCCATTAAAAAACCTTTTAAAACCGATTTTGAAAAATGTAGAATATTCTATTATGTATGTTTTATTTGATGAGTCTTTTATTAGTGGTATTTTTTTTGCTATAAATAGTTCTGTGAACAGGATCCTTGTACTTAATATTTAAGAATATCTTTGATAATTTCTTTAGAATGGATTCTCAGAAGTGATAAAGCTGTAAATGTCTTTAATGGTCATAAAAGACACTGCTAAATTACTTTTTAGACAAATTGGTACCTTTACTCTCTTTATACTTGTTTCAAGGCTTCTAACATGCTAGTACTATTTCCTTGAATTACTACCATTCCAGTATTGTTCTGCTGCCCACTAGTTGCCATTTCCACACATTTCATTTATCACAAGATTCATGAAGGTATCAAATTCCTGCAGTGTTCTTGAACTTGTTTGCCACCGTTTAGTTTCAACAATAACTTGTCCGTAAATTTTTTCAACTCGGGAGGGTGAGCTTTGCTCATGGTGCCTACTCAGTGAGCTCAAAGATGGCCCCAAACAAAATCTGTGGCCTCCCTCATGCTCCCGCGGTAGATGGCATATTGGTATCATTGTTTTTTAACTTGTGGTTCTCAATTTGATTACTACTTATGAAACTTTTTGTCAGATGTTTAAAATTTGTTTTTTAATGCACTTTCTTTTTCTTTTTTTGGAAGAGCTTCATTTGAAGAACCTTTCATAATTTATATAATGTATAAAATAACACTATCTTATTTACAGTTGTCAAGAACACATGACATAAAATGTATCATCTTAACCATTTTTTAGTGTATACTTCAGTAGTGTTAATTATATTCACATTGTTGTACAACAGATCTCTAGAATTTTATCTTACAGAATTGAAAGCATGCCCATTGAATAACTTATCATTCCTCTTCCCCAGCCCCTGGCAACCACAATTCTGTTTTGTGTTGCTATGAGTGTGACTACTTTAGATTCCTCATTTAAGTGGAATCATACATTACTTGTCTTTTTGTGTCCTACTTATTTCACTTAGCATAATGTCCTCAAGGTTTATTCATGTTGTAGCATGTGACAGAATTTTCCTCAATTTAAGGCTGAATAATAGTCCATTGTATGTATATACCACATTTTCTTGATCTGTTTATCTGTGGATGGACACTTGGGTTGCTTTCACCTTTGGCCATTGTGAATAATGCTGTAGTGAACATAGTTATGCAAATACCTTTTTGAGATCCTGCTTTGAATTCTTTTGGATATGTACTCAGAAGTGCTATAACTTTATTATTATTTTTTTAAACATAAGTATTCTGTAGGTCAGTTGCATAACTGGAAAATAAAACATTAATTTTGGATTGAAAATTTAATTTAGAAAGCAAGAAATATATTTGCAACTATTCTATTTCTTTTGTAAAAAATAGTTATAGTAACAATTAATAAAAAAATACTAACCCCTTTCAAAAGATAAAAATGCCCTTCATTGATTTTTGCAATAATACTCAAACTACATTGTTTCAAAGTAAAAGCAAGTAAGTTGGTAAAATATATTTATTTTTGTGTCATATATATTCACTGAGTTCTACTTTGGACTCTGCCCTATTTCTTTTTGCATATGGGCATAGATAACTATTCTCTTAGGTTATATTAATTATTTATTTTTATGTATTTTATTTATTTTTGGTTATAGCAGTTTTAAATCCTAAAGATCATTTTGACAGTAGGGTTGTCATTTTTATTCCCCTAGAAATAAAAATTGTTAAATAGGAAATTCATTTTTGAGAAATAGTAATTTAGAAAGAATGTCGTTATGGCATTTCAGATGTGACTTGATATATTTGCTTCCTCCAGTGAGTATTACTACCTTTGCAACGTTTTACAGATTTAAGACAAGAACTAGCAGTTCGGGAAAGACAACAGGAAGTAACCAGAAAGTCGGCTCCCAGTTCTCCAACTCTAGACTGTGAAAAGATGGATTCCGCTGTCCAAGCATCACTTTCTTTGCCAGCTACTCCTGTTGGCAAAGGCACAGAGAACAGTTTTCCTTCACCAAAAGGTTTGTAATGTTTTGTCTTTTTAAATCGGTGGTAGATTATTATCTTAAGATAATTTGTTTGCTGATGAAGCAGGGGGTGCTAAAGTTTAAGCAGTAATTTCAGTTTAGAAGTTGTTTAAATCTAGCACTGTGTGAAGAAGAAGGAATTGTTGTCCTAAGCCACTCAGACATAGGAAACAATGAGATGAGAGCTACGTTTAAGACAAGCGCAGTATAATATATTGAGATTTTAAAAAGTTAAAGGTTTTTAAGGAAAGTTTTGTTATTTTATTATAGCAATAGTATATGTTTATGTAGAAAAATTTAAGAACAGAAAAAAAAAAAATTATCTGCAATCTTACTAAAGTCAGCTACTCTTTAACAGTTTGGATTTTTTTTTCCTATTGTGGGTTCTTATTTGTGTTTGTGCCTATCTCCTTCTTGTTACACACACATTTTAGAATTATATTTAAGTACAGTTTTGTTTCTTGCTTTTGCCACTTAGCATATCATGGGAGACTAGAAGCCTTTAAACATGGAATGTACAGAGACTTGAGTTACCATTCAGTCTCGAGTAAGAATGGCTTGGATAGACATGTCCATTCTATTACCTGTCTTCATAGCTGCCATTTTCATAAGTGACATTTTGAATAATTGATGGATGAGTGGTACATAGAGAATATTTCTTTTGCCATTAGTTATTGTGTTGTTATTTTTTTTAAATCCCAATAAGCAGAAAAACTGTTTAGTAGCCACTAGGTATAGAACCTTAGAGTGGAACCCTGAAGCTGTCAGTTCAGATTTAATTTTTGCAGCTTGCAGATCATATTTCATTTATTCCCATTCCCCTATATATTTTTTCTCCCCAAATTGAAGCTTCTTCCTACCCCTTTTTCAAATTTAGGATTTTATCTTTCCTAGTGAGATGGAAAGTTTTTCTGTCTGGGCAATTTGTGCAATAAGCTCTTTATATCTGTGCTGCCCAATATAGTGTCCATTAGTCATATGTGACTACCGGTATTTAAATTTAAATTTTTACTAATTTAATATGAATTAAAATTTTAAAATCAGTTTTTGGTTGCATTAGCCACATTTCAAGTGCTCAGTAGCCTTTGAATAGATAATTCATCCTATGTGTTGAGTTTGCAGCTGAGGGAATAGAGAAGGTGGTACTGTCCATTTTTCAGAATGGTGTTTGTGTATTTGAGGACCTCTGAATTCCTAACTTTAGAAAATTAACAGAGTTTTGCTTTTTATGTTACTAATTAGAATTATGCAGATAAGTTCTGAAAATTCTTTGAGAACTAATCAGAAGTCAGGAGCTTCAGTCAAGGTAACACCCAGAGAGAGATTGTCTGGAAAAAAAGCTAGCCATAAATGCCTCTGTTTTTCATATTACATGGCTGACTACCTTTCAGACAGCTCTTATACATTCTTGTATAGCTCATTAGAGTTTTCATGCATGGACTTGGGACAGGGGTGTCAGTAGGACATAGAGCTTGCTCTGGCATAGAATTAAAATATGTCAACCCTAAGGCAGTAATATTTGTCCAAATAGACAAATATTTTAGACTGGAACTGATAGCATGAACTTTCATTAACTTAGAAGCTACTGTATACTGGATCACTGCAGTTTCATGATGAGGTCAACACAGACATAGTGAGAACAGGACGTCAGAGAAATCAGTTGCAGGGTTTGAAGAGCTGATCTTTACGAAATGCTCTGTCTTTAATTGCATTGTACTGATACAATGCCTGTTTCCAAAAGCACTTAATATAGCTTACCATAAAAACACAGATTTAATAATACCTACAGTATAAAATATGAGTATTATAGGAAAAAATGAGATCCAGAAATCCCTGCCAAGGAAAGTAGAGCAGTTTATTTATATCTGAGCACCTGTTAGATGCCATGCATCATTAATTAATAATGCAGCATTAGTTTAGATACTGGGAGTATAGTGGTGAGTAAGACAAAATCCCTACCTTCAATGGGGTTACATTGTAGAGGATGAAGACAATAGCAGTAACAACCAAAACATTTTATGTGCTGATTAGCACTCTAGAAAACATAAAAAATAATAGATAACATTTATTGAGTACTTACTATGTTAGGCATTTTTAAAGTATATTAACTAATTTAAATTTGCAACAACTCTATGAGTTAAGTATTATTAGCTGCCTTTTATATATGGTTAATTTACTTAAGGTCACATAGTTATTAATTGGCAGAAATGAATTTATATGTACCAGTTTCGTGCAGGAGCTCTTAACCAATATATATATTATCTCAAAAATAAATTGAAGAAATGTTTACAATAGAAAACCTTTGCTGAGGGTAATGGGTGAAGATGTGCATAAATATGCTAAATACCATGAGTCTGAATGGGAAGACTTAATTTTGTTTCAGTATCCACTCTTCCCAAATCAGTCAATAAATTAAATTTCTAATAAATATCCTAACAGGATTTTTAAACTGGCAAGTTGATTTTAAAGTTAGTCTGTAAATGTGCAAGACTAGCCAAGGAAGGTTTAAAATAGGTTAATAACAGCAAGAGGCTTTGTCCTGTAAGATAACAAAAGGATATTTGAACACTGTAATAATTGTTGTAGTATCTTTCTGGTGGAATGTACTAATAATTTAATGGAACTTAAAATATATAGGGAATTCACGATATAGTTTTAGTGCCATTTCAGATGAGAGAATTTTTTTTTTTTATTACAGATGAGAGAATTCTTTTTCACTAAGTGGTTTTAAAACAATTGAATATCCGTTTGGAGGGAAAAATTTAGATATTTGATGAGTTAATGATCTAAGTGTAAAAAATTTAGGAGACCGTAGGAGAAAACATGGGGGAACATTTTTGTAATATTGAGGTGAATAGCCAAAGTCTTTCTCCCGAAAACACAAAGTTTAAATGCTAAGTGTCACACTGAGAAATACAAAATATATAAAAGAAGGAGTGAACAGAATATCTGTTATGTACAGTGGCCTTGAAAATAGATTAAATGAAAGACAACCTGTGGAAAAAAAGTGCAGAAGATAGATGATATCTAGGAGAGATTCAAATGACTAGTTAGTTATTAAGGAAATAAAAATTAAAACAAAATGACTATCAAATTGGCAAAATAAGAAAAAGAGAGTGTCTAATGTTATTGAGGACACCATCATATGCCTGTTTCCAAAAGCACTTAATACAACTTAACCATAAAAACACAGATTTACGGTAATAATACCTAAAGTATGAAATTTGAGGATAATAGGGAAAAATGAGATCAGCAAAAAATTGCTGATATTGATGTATAATCCTTTTAGAGACATTTTGGCAGTATCTATTAAGATGAAAAAAAATGGGCCTATCTTCTGACTCATCAGTTCTGTATTTAGGAATCTGTTCTTCAGAAATACTCCTTTATATACTTTACATATCTATGTCCTTTTAGCATTATTTGTAATGAAAAAGTGGATATAATCTAAATATTCATAAATTGGAGAATGATTAAACATATTTATGGTTAAACATATTTATGGTATCTATATTTTATCCATAGATTGGTATAATATATTGATTTTTCACATTGATTATATACTACTTGGTAACAACAGTGAAATCCAGATGTAAGGGGATTTGCATGTGTAAGCACTCATGTTTTATTTTTCTCTAGCTATACCAAATGGTTTTGGTACGAGTCCACTAACTCCTTCAGCTAGGATATCAGCCCTAAACATCGTGGGGGATCTCTTACGGAAAGTAGGGGTAAGCATTCAATTATTTATCACTAGGTGTTTTTAACTGCCAAGGTACTGAATTATTTCGTAGTTTGAAGTGAGGAAAGAAAAAAGGATACCTTCCTGCGGTAAAGGCTGTAGTTAAGCTGAGAAGCAGAAGCATCCAGTGAATAGCTTGAGACTGGGCCAGATAAATCCCTCTAGGGCTTGGGCTTCCTGGTGTCTCTGCAGAAGGTCCTGTGTGCTGAACTCTAAGTTCCCACTAGGCATTCTTTTTGTTCCCATCACTGTTTCTAAAATACCACTACTCCATTGTTTTTCTAAAATACTTCCCGCTGTATGTCTTTTTTTTGTTGTTGTTTTTTTTGGTTTTTTTTTTTTAATTTATTGTTAAATTTGATGAGGTTACATTGGTTGGTAACAATTAGACAGTTTACAGATGTACAAGTCCACCTCACATCATTCATGCATCGTATTATGTGCCCATCACTCAGTATCAGTTCCCC